>JAWPHD010006626.1:0-141855 GCA_037043455.1 Cyrtodaria siliqua | reverse complement strand
GGGGCGATCATGCCTAAAATCGGGCTTGGGTGAGACATTGTGACCATATACAATTTTACCAAGTTTGCAGAAAGTTGGATGACAATTACCAAAGTTAGAGTGTGGACACCATTAATTTCGCGATATTTACTATTCCAAGGGCTATGACTCTGGAACTACTGGGGCGATAGGTCGAAAATCAAACTTGACCGAGACATTGTGCCCATATACAATTTCACCAGGTTTGGAGAAGATTGGATAACACAATTACCCAAGTTACATTGCGGACACCATTAATGTTGCAATTTTTTATTCTTTCAAGGGCCATAACTCTGGAACTACAGGGTCGATGGGGCTGGAAATCGTATATAATTTGACCAGGTCTGATAAGAATTACCCAAGTTACAGTGCAGACACCATTAATTTCGAGATGTTTTACTTTTACAAGGGCCATAACTCTGAAACTACGCCCAGGATGGGGCCGATTTTTTAATTGGCTGAGACATTGTGCCCATATACTATTTGACCAAGTTTGGAAAAGATCCGATAAGAATTACCCAAGTTAGAGTGCGGACACCATTAATTTCGAGATTTTTTACTTTTACAAGGGCCATAACTCTGAAACTACGCCCCAGGATGGGGCCGATTTTTTAATTGGCTGAGAAATTGTGCCAATATACTATTTGACCAAGTTTGGAAAAGATCCGATAACAATTAGCTAAGTTAGAGTGCGGACATCGGTTTTGCACGGACTGACGCACAGACGGACAGGGGTAACACTATATGCCTCTTCACCATTCCCTCTTCACCATTCCCTCTCTTCACCATTCCCTCTTCACCATTCCCTCTTCACCATCTTCGAATGGCAGGGGCACAAAAATGTTGAATGTGATTTGCAAGCGAGTGCGAAAAAACATGATGTAAGTTTTTTCTTGGTGACCTTCTCTCATATCTCTTACCTAGGGGAGGGTAGATATTTTGGGGTAGGACTGTTTTTTCTTGGTTTATATTTTTGTCATTTATTTATATGACTTTGTTTTTCAGTGCTGGGGACAAAAACAAATGTTGAAGGGTCCAAACAACGTTCCTTCAACTTGTGATTATGTGATGTAACTAATCACACTTCAGATTAATGATTACTGTGTGAAATTTGGCTTGGAAAAGCCCTGGACATCAGATACTATTAAAAAGGTAGGCAGGGTAAGCTTGATTTTGGATTCTGGATTTAATTTTAAGTACATGGGAATCTGTATATTGCTCTGTATCAGTGTATTTTAATTTTTAACAACCCACCAACGATGCAATAAACAAATTTGACGATTGCTTACTTTTTTGTACATGTAATATACATTTAACACCGAGACTGGAGGATTTCTTTCAATCCTGTGTACTGAAGCTATTAGAAGTTTACTGTATGCTATATTTTTTGGCAAAAGTGAAATGAGCCTTCAAGATTCAAAACCTACAAATAATGTCTCTCTTATGCCAAGGTTTCCTATCACTTAACAGACTTAATGATCATATTTACTAAAATAGCTACAAATATAGTAAGATTTTCTTCTTCAAGTGACTAATGTACCTTTCTCGTATAGCTCCTCATATTTGGCACAAACAATCAAATATCCCCTCGTCTGGTCTTTACTCCAAACTCTCAGGATCTGAAAGAGTACTACATGTATTAAATATAAATGAATGTCAATATTATAAGTTACACACTCTGCACTGCATACTATGTAAGGCCAAATAAAACAATACCTGTGTTTACTGTAACCCTACCGACTCTCTTAATACACAACCTACTCCTCTTGTTTTTACTGGGAATAAAAAGATAAATTATTCAGACTAGTTATAATGTTCAGTTTGTCAACGGAAAGGAGAACAAATGCCATTAATGGTGACGCCACGTCCATCGATAACAATCACATACTTTGTTTTAATAGAATTGGTTTATAGAGGTTAGATTTACTAAATGCCTCTAAAATTAATTAAATCGGGTTAAACTAAAGTCAGCCACTAAAGTATATCGATACATGTATCTTAATGGTCTTGTGCTTTAACATTTTCATTTATGAAAAATAAAATAAAAATATAAAAAAGTCGACCTACCGATCCATGTTTTTCATAGAGCGTTATTATTCATGATATATGTAAATTCAGTTAACTATTACTGTGTATGGAAATCATTAGAACGATTAGGTTTGACTTAATTGGCGATTCCATATAGCGTATATAGTGACCAGTGAAGCGTAAATTTGCTGTACCCCTCGTCTATGGATATAGTTAATTGTAAATTCCATTTTCTGTATACGTTTTGGAATCGAGGTGAAATATGTTTTGTTCTAATAAAATTCCAAGGAAGTTTTGTATACGTGTATGAGTTAGTTATAACGTGTGTAAATGTGATTTAGACCCTTCTAGGAAAAACGCAAATAATCGGGAGATGTTTCATTAAAGTAATGTATTAGCGGAGGAGCGTGATGTCATACCTTCTTTATTATTTTTTTTATGCGCAGAAGCGGCCATTAATTTTTACTTCACATGTTCGAAGAGAGAGAGACGTTGACATTTTGGAGTTTGGCATATACAAGTCGTCGTAGAAACTGTGTTTTAATGTGCATACACTTTACATTGTGTTCTATTGGTCGTGTCAAATTAAACATAGGCTTGCAGACATTTGCAGTTGGTGTTGTCACGGATTGACCTACATAAAATAAGCGGAGTATCTATAGACACGCAGGTAAAAACAAAACAACCGTAAGAGTAGGACGATGGCGGTAATCACGGCCGTAATATTTATATTATAATTCAATATTGCGATAGAAACATTGAGTTTAGACATTATATAAAATTGGCAAACAATCTAAACTCAATGACACGTCCAATAGAAGACTGTAAATTGTATGCACATTAAAACAGATTTTATACTTACAATTACTTGCATAACTCTAAAGTGTCAACGTCTCTCTCTCTTTGAACATGTGAAGTAAAAGGGATGCTTCTACACACACACACAAAAAGAAAGAAGCTAGGACGTCACGCTCTTCCTAAAACATTACTTTAATGAAACACCTCCCGATTATTTGCATTTTGAGAAGTGAGGTCTAAATCACGTTTACATACATTATAACAAACTCAATACACGTACACAAAATATCCTTGGAATTTTATTAGAAAAAAAAGAGTTTCACCTCGATTTCAAAACGTATACAGAAAATGGAATTTACAATTAACTATATTGATTATTCATACACGAGGGGTACAGTAAATTTACGCTTCAATGGTCACTATATATGCAATATGGCTGGGCGATCTCTGTAGTGTAAAGAATCACGCTTTTCTTTCTAAGAAAAAACATCCATGTTCAAGTCTTGGCAGGGACCGTACACTTACAGCGTTATACATACAGTTTTTATTTTTGCACATCAATAATGTTGTTTTTTTGTACAGCATGAACTTAAAAATATGTACATTTGATCATATTATTACCATATGTAAATTGTAATTATTCGTACATTGTTTTATATAAGTTCGCAATGAAACATTATTTACATTCAAAGTCAGAATTTTAAGAATACATATAGCTGAAACTCAGCTATAGCGAAATTATACGTTTTAGCAAAGTTTTTTTTGCAGTTCGCCGTCCAGCTCCTCAAGTCTTTGCTTTATATAAAATAGCGAATATAGCGCTTTCTTGGTTATAGCGAAGCACTTAAATTGCACGTTTAGTTTCAAATAAAAACATTTCATCTTTATTTTACTTTTCCAATTAGTTCTCTGCCTTTGCTACACCAAATTGAACTCACTATTAATTTTACACGAAAAACACACACAATATGCATTAACCGTTAAATACATGTACAGTATATACTATATATACTACAATATTTATCCTTATTGCCGCTCGTCGTCATAGTATAGTTTGTATACTATGACTTTTCTTGTTAATAATGTTACAGTAAACACAGGTACTATTTTATTTGGCCTAAACAATTTAACAACTGCTTGTTAAGTATCTTCTGTAACAGTTGTAGGAACAATATAAGCATAAAGTAAGTATACAGTAATTTTGAACAAAAAAGTAGGAACATTTTGTATATACAGTTACCATGATTTTTTTCTATTTCAAAGGTACTCAATCACACAATCAAAATGCTATTATTACTGCAAAGGCTTGAATAGGACTTTTTTTGCTAAAAAACTGGTACTTTTGGAGATACATTCAGTGTTTTTATCTACAATTGTATCCTACTGAGTCATTTTTCATCTTAATGAAAAAACTTTGAGTCACTGTATGGAAAAACATTAAAAATGATAATAATAGTGAGTAAAATCTAAAAATATGTGTATTTGATTCATGACTCGCAGGTAAATAAATCCCTGTAAATTACAATCTTTCCGCCGCATGTTCAATAGTAAAGATGTAAAAATTCTGAAAAAGAAGCTGAGCGAGCAATCAAAATTTGAGGATTTTTTTTGTCAATTTTGACATTTTGAGACTTAATTTTTCAAAGATAATAGGAAAAGTAGGCATACGGAACTACTTTCATTATCGCGATACAAAAAAAAATTATCATGATTATTTTCTTTTATCATGATACCGAAAGTAGTTCCGGCTAATGTATTTTGTATGGACGGAACTACTTTCACTATCGCGATATTTATTTGTTATCACGATAATTTGGGATTATCATGATACTTTGGGGTTATCATGATACTTTAGGGTTATCATAATATCTTTTTTTTATCATGATAATTTTTTATTATCATGATACCGAAAGTAGTTCCAGCAACCGGTGTTACCATAGGATTTGCCTTAGGGTTAGGGTTTCTCTATTATCTTCCTTCAGAGGGTTACTGACTTAGAAAACCCCTTACCAGACCCCGAAGGGGGCTAGCGTTTAGTTTTAAGTCGCTTCATCAACACAGGAATTGTATTTTATAGATTCTACATATCCTCTGATAATTTTAAATACTCTTCTAAAGAAATAAGTTTTTTTTGTTGGGTTAACCTTTATTATCTATTTCAATACATGTATTTTCACCCTATCCTTACTGAACTTCAGGACATCTGGGTAACTATTTGAAAAAAACAATCATATGCGGTATCTTGTATATCTTCTGTTTGCTGTCATGTTTTGTGTTATAGAACACCCCATTCTTTAGCGTCTCGATGATCTCGTAGTTTATGAGCCCGACTTGAGACATAGCCAGGTCAAATACCACTATTCTTTGCCCTCTGTATCCGTATTTGAGGTCTGCGCTTTTGCCGTTGTTGTACACGATCGCATCAAACTGGCATATTAAGAACCTTGCCATCCAGCTCTTGCCTGCCCCTCCCTCTTCATCCACGTACCATCTGATCTGTCTTGACTACTATTTTCGGCAAATGGTTCATCTTTTCCCGATGTCCGAATTTATAAACCATCAAAATTATTGAAATAATATTGATTTCTTAATGTCCGAACATTATTTTTATTATTTTCTTCAATTAATTAGGCATCCGGAATTAATGAGTGTCCGGAGTCATTGGGTAATACGGCAAGTTATTGAGCGGAATTTTTTTTTCTATTTTTAGTAACAGTGATCTTGACCCCAGTGACCTCAAATGCAATCCCAAGATTCCTTTCATATGAAGTTACCTACAGAGCAAGTTTCGTTCCAATATCTCATTCTGAAGTTGACCCCCACCCCAACTTCAACCTCGCCGGACCAATCCAACCCAATGCGCCCCAATTTTAACAAATTTGAAAACCATTGACCTAATAATCATGCATGTGAAGTTTGGTCAAAACTGACTAAGCGGTTTCGAGGAGGACGATTTTTCAACGCGAGCCCAGTATGACTCTATGTAAAACTATGACCCCCGATGCGGGTCCAGATTTGACTCCGAGGCGATCATTTGAATAAACACGGTAGAGGACCATACGATAATCATAACTGCATACAATATAAGGGAGCTCTATGCCTTGTGATTTCAGAGAAGACGATTTTTTAAATTCCCTATACAAGTCTATATATGTAGAACATGTAAAATATGCATATACAAACTTTGGGACAGCCGCTTTTTTTACCCTAGGACTTTCATTAGTAAACAAATTATAGTCCAGAACTTGGCGATCATTTCTAAACAAAATCTGTCGAAATGTGTACAGTGTTGTAGTTGAGAAGAAGACTTTTAAGCTTTTGACCACATATTGTAATGGCTACCCATCAGTTATCATCTAAATGTTGCAATGTTGTTCAGCCGATTGCTTCATCAATAGTTTATTTACATGAAAGCAGTGATAACACCTTCATCTGCAATGTAAAAAACAAACACCGGACTGAACATTCACATGCACTTTCATAGGAGCTTAAATTTTGAAATACATAAAATAAAATAATGTGTATTCAATTCAATGATCCCTGCTGATGGGATTATTGTACACATGCACGTTTATCCTTCGTAAAAATGTATTTTGCGTATTTCTAACTAATCTAAGCTGACCTCTGTAAACCTTGACTTCTACCCTGAATCGTTTGCAACAAAAGGTGGGGTTTATCACGAGCAACCTCAAGAACTTGTTCCAGGCCTTATGGATATATAATTGCTGTGCAAGTTTGGTTTAATAAGATCAGATAAAAACAAATGGAGGGGCTAGAGTGTCCGCAAGGCTAAAAAATGCATTTTCGCTTATGCAAGGGCAGGTAACTACGCTATTAGCAATCAAATCTGGCTGGTTTAAGAATCATTCTGAGATCTTATAGATATATAACTACTGTGTATGTCTAGTTAAGATCGATTAAATAAATTAACGTGCTAGCGTGTCCACAACGCAAAATTTGGCATTTTTAAATAAATCAAGGGCCATAACTTTGGTGTTACTAATCTGAGCTGGCTGGTTTTCGAACTTGTTCCAGCTTTCATTGTTATAAAGACACAGTGACTGATAAAGTTTGGCAAATATCAAATGAAGGTGCTATCTAGAGTGTCCACAACACAGACTTTGGCATTTTTCAATAAAGCAAGGGCTATAACTATGGTGCAATATATTGCAAGACCCGATTGCAATACATATTGCATATATAGATACACATAATTATGAACATTTGACGTAGTTCTTGTTTAAGTAGTTTTGTTGAACTGTGACTTTAAAACTGGTTTACATGACATTTGTATTTGAATTGTATGTATCATAATGAAAGTGAACATAAACATTTTAAAAAAGATATTTGACAATCAAAGAACAAGTACTTTTTGAGCGCCCTCCCCACCCCCTCCTCACTCTTAACATCATTGGGGGCCGGCCCGTCTGCACTACGCCCCCCTCCCCCACCCCCACTCCCCCATTTTTAACATGTTAAGGCTGTTTTTTAAATAGGTAAATCAATACATATGATGCTTGCAGTTTCCTGCAAACCACGGCAGAAATTAAGTAGTTAATTAATAATGATATATATAAATGTACACTGAAACGTAAAAGAAACTCAACTCGGGATTTTCCGCTATATATTCTATGTACAATATGCTGCTGTTAAGCGAATGGTACGTGGCTAAGTAAGACCTTTCATTTTGGAAAAAAATACTAAAACAACACATAATACAGCAAATAGTATTTCTTCAAAGTTTCACTATTGGCAGAGTACGCGTTTGGCTCAAGCATGTGAGCAAACTTAGGATGCAAAATTTTGCAAACTCTTTACGTTAAATACAGTACTGAACTGGCTTAGTTTTTCAAAGAGCAACTTCAATGTTTATGAAAATCTTGTTACAATGTGTAGTGGGTTTAAAACGTCTACAACATCACTGTTGTGTTCTTTCTCTAATTAACTGCAAACATTTTTACAAAACATCTTGGGATTTCTTTGGAATATTATGTGCAATTAAGCGTGCAGTATATAGCGGAAATTCCCGTGTTGCGTTTCTTTTGCATTTCAGTATATATGAGTCAAACTGGACAATGTACAGCTAAGATATATGCCGATGGAACTAGAGAAACGCTTTCCATCTTTATTTTCAATGATAATAAACGATAATTGTTTCCAATTAAATAGCATGCTTGTACAAGACGGGTGCATGTTTGACCTGTACTCACGTCGTTTTAGGTCCACACTGCAGGCTCAAAGTCTGGATGATATAAGGGATGCATTCCAGCGTGATGTTCATCGCCCAGACGGGGCTCACTTGGGTCTCCGTGCTATTAACTGGAGTATCCTATGGGAGTTAAAAGTAGGCATGAGGATTGCAGATTTGAAGGGAAAAAATCAAAACTTTATTCTAGTTTAATGAAACACCACCCAACATTTCAATTTTACATGGCGGTGGTAATGACATAGGTTCAAAACCTAGTGTAGAGATAACGTGGGATATGAACAAGTTGTTTAACAGTTTAATTCAGCTTATGCCCAACACATTCTTGGTCTGGTCTCAGATACTATCACGCTTATCTTGGCGATATATTAACTCCCACGTTATTGCATATACGACCAGGAACAGAATAAACAGTTGACTAGGTACATATTTCATTATTTTACAAACGGAGGGGCATATAATCATAACAAATCCAGAGAGTTATGAAACACACGTTATTTTCGCCGAAAATGATGATTCACACATCACAATTGGATTTGACATGCTAAACACATTTTATCATGCAGATATGCACTTTTCTGCCTAATAAAGGGGTGACCTATTAAATTTTGCTTTATTAGGCAATGACCAATAGAGCAAATCAATACGGATTTCCTCGGCGTTTATTGTACGTTACATTATCTGACGTCATGTACGTAACGTTGCCTGACGTCATAAAACAAACAAAAAACAACGACATGGCGGCGTCCTCGATAAGCGTAACATTCTGAGAAATAGGTAATAATAGTAATTCATGCAAAAAATGTGGATAATCTACATGATAAATAGATATTATGTCAGTGCCTTTTACTGTTAAGTTTATTAGGCGAGGCTTAGAAAACAAAGAATGGCTCGGCAGAGCCTCGCCATTCTTCGTTTTCTAAGCCTCGCCTTATAAACTAGATTTTTTTGATTTAAACATATTTTATTGCCAATAATGTGTTACATACAGAATATTATCCACATATATATATACAATAGAAATATTATTATGACAAATGGGTCGGGTAACAAGTTCTACCAACATTAGTTTAAACCCTTCCCAGTTAACATCTTGAAATTGCAAATGCGTATGGCTGAGTGAAATAAATTACAATAATTACAATGGCAAATAATACATTTAGAGAGAGAGTGATGAATAGTGAACACAACATATGAGAGAGAGATAAGAGAGAGAGAGAGAGAGAGAGAGAGAGAGAGAGAGAGTTTTCCCCAATATCTAAGTTCTAATCAGTTAGAAAACATTAACGCTTTTAACAGTGTATACATGTTACATCAATTGATATAGCTCTAAAACTTGAGATATGTAATAACAACAACAACAACAGCAAACACTATAATGGTAAGAATGTGTCGTAGAATCAGACACCTAGGTAAACCTATGTGTTTCTCGTATATATGTTTGAACTGCTGCGAAGAGGGATTCATTTTCCCTGTCAGTTATCTGTTCACGACCATAAAGGAGTGTGCTTACATCTAACGGGTGTAAATGGCGAGTAGACTGAAACAGATGTAGCCGATAGACTGAAAATGTGTTACACTGGAGAAAATAGTGTTCAGCATCTTCTACTTCACAGCCGCACTCGCAAGTCGGTGAATCTCGTAAATGGTTTAGGTATAAGTCGTTATTGAGATTGCTACACAAATGCCTCATTCTGGCATGTAAAACAGCAAATACTCTTTGTCCACTTAAGTAGTAAGGTGGCACTTTTGTTCTAGAAAATACAGATGATAGTAGTCTTCTCTTAAAAATTGCGATACTTTCAGAGTTTCGTATCTCTGTTGGCAAGTCATTCCATAGTTTAAGAGAGGAAGGAACAAACGAGTTATTGAATATTTCGGTTCTCCTAGCAATAGTGGCATAGTTATCGTTATTTCTGAGATTGTATGCGCTGAAATCTCCAACTAGATGTGGGAAAATGTTTGAAATGTAATTTGGAACGGTTCCATTTTTAACATTATAAACCGAAATAAGTTTTTGCATTTTCCTTCTATCAGAAAGTGAAACCCATCCTATTTCGGATATTAAGCGATGTATGGATACTGATCGGGTTAGACCCGTCACAATAC
This sequence comes from Cyrtodaria siliqua, assembly GCA_037043455.1. Taxonomy (NCBI): domain Eukaryota; kingdom Metazoa; phylum Mollusca; class Bivalvia; order Adapedonta; family Hiatellidae; genus Cyrtodaria; species Cyrtodaria siliqua. The sequence goes on along the minus strand of JAWPHD010006626.1, from coordinate 131,696 downwards.
GAGCTGCCTCATATTGTAACTTTTCCAAGCTATCTTTTTCTAGTAAAGTACATCCATCCCAAGTAATGGAAGCATATTCCAGTATTGGGCGCATATAAGACAAGTATATCTGATTAAGTGTTTTGCGCGCTACTTTGTATTTAAGCATTCTCATTAATCCAAGCACTTTTGACGCAGAAGCAACAATATTTTTAATGTGTTCGTGCCATTTACCGTTATTACTCAGTGTTACTCCTAGATGTTTATGATTATCAACAAAGGTTAGCGGGACATTGTCTAGATATAAAGTTGGAAGGCGATCATTATTACTTAAGGAAAAGAACATTGCTTCTGTTTTGGCAGGATTAAATTGCACGAGCCATTGCTTTGACCATTCCTTAATCATGAGCAGGTCATGATTAAGAATTCCTTCCATGTCGTTTATACTAGATGTTGAGACTGATAACGAAGTGTCATCAGCAAACAAACGAGTTATACTCAGCATATTTTCGGCAATATCATTTACATATATCAAAAATAAAAGAGGACCCAAGACAGAGCCTTGAGGAACTCCAGCAGTTAGTGTTTTCGATTCGGAGGTTGCAAATCCGACGCGGACTCTTTGAGATCTGTTTGAGAGGTAATCAGATATCCAAGCTAAAATCTTGCCATCGATACCATATTGTTTTAGCTTGAACAAAAGACCTTTATGCCAAACACGATCAAATGCTTTAGATATATCATTGAAAACAATGCATGTAAATTGTTTAGCATCGAATGCCTGGCATATATGATGGTACATGTCGATAAGTTGATATGTAGTAGAATGACCAGGGAGAAAACCTGATTGATTCCTAAAGATAAGATCAAACATAAGTAGAAAATTATACACATGTTTAAATACTATTCTTTCCATTACTTTACCAACACAACTTAATAACGCTATAGGTCTATAATTTGTAGGGATACTTAGGTCTGACTTTTTGAAAAGTGCCATGACCATAGCACATTTCCATAAGTCGGGGAAAACGCACTCGTTTAATGATCTGTTAAAAAGAATATGTAGAGGTTTTGAAATTGTATTTGCAGTTTCCTTTAACATCCTATGGCTTATTTCATCCTCCCCACATGCTTTATTTACATTTAAAATCTTGATAATGTCAACTATTTCGGATTCTTCTATATAAATATTTTCTAATTTATTATTGGATTTTGAATGAAAAATAGGTAATTCAACATTAGAATCATCAACTGATGATATTGATACAAAGTAATCATTCAAACATTTCGCTTTTTCTTGGTCAGTTATTGAGTATGACGTTTCGCCATTAGGTAAGTCTGTTTTTAAAGGTGGGATAGTTTCCGAATTTTTGTTTGATTTGATGAAATATTTTAAAAGTTTCCAATACTGACGTCTGTCGTTGATATTTGTTTCAGTAATTGTGTGTTCAACATTACTAAAGAAACGTTCTTTAGCGTGGCTTTTTAGATTATTAACTTTGTTTCGTATAAACTTGATAGTAAAAGGCACTGACATAATAGTCTCTATATCTGGGACTTTTAATTGTTTTGCTACAACAATGTCTAATGCTTCCGCATTATGGGTTGAAATGGGCCATGGCTGTGATTTAGATTCCATGTCTCTGCTAGGATGTAGCTAGCACGCGTGGCGGAAGGTCCCCTCATTTTCATAGTAACTACATCACTCGGGGATTTCTTTTGGTATTTGCTACTGGTTGTGTACCAGTTATCGTTATTCACCAGATTTCGTCATTATCAATAAAACGCTCAATATTGTGATTATTTTTCGACCCAACTTTACAAATCACTACACACTAACATCAGACGATTGGAGAGGAAATGATATTTTAGAAATGTTAACATACACTCTCAAACCAACTCGTTTACCTATATAAATACCGTTATAAACAATACACAATCGTGGGAATCACGCGCTAGTGCGCATGCGCAGGAAAATTTCTTTTTAAAACATCTGACTTTCTCATGACCAAAACTAAAAGCATGTGCCAAACATTCTCAGCCAGGGGAGACAACGAGTCCACGTCAATCAAATTTAAATTTGCGAACAGTTATTTCCCTTTAAATTATGAACGTCGAAGTGAAGTAATTACACTCGATGGGTACAGTTGAAAAATCGTTTTAAATTGTACTTGTAACATTTTTCTGACAATGTTTGTCTGTGTATTCAAAGGCAATGGTATATTTACGTTTCAATTAATAACTACACAAGTTTTCATCATCCGAAATATGGGTTATTCGGTATTAAACGGAAGATGACGATAACCACTACATTCAGCTCAGACCCCCGACACAATTCAGTCTATTATTAATATCGGTCACGTGACACTTGTTACTGAGAATAGAATCAATGTAAACACAGAATATTTACGGCAAAGGGGTAAGCTTCTCTACCGGCAGATGACTAGATTTGATTTAGATATATTGAAGAACCAACATAAAAATGACGATATCTGGTATACACTATATAGCCAGTAGCGGGATATGTTTTGCGACCGATGACGGAGCAACATAATCACCTGTTTTTAACAGTTTGCTTAATGGAAAGTAATAAAATTATAAATAATGTCTATAAGTATTACCATATTATGCCAAGCTTTTAGATAAAAGTAAAAAAAAATCCTGCTTATTGTTTTTATTACTTGCTAACTTTTTCGTAAATGTATAATATAAGTTTAAATCGCATAAAGATTAAAACATTTATGCACTTGGGAAAATAGTAAATATCCTTCCAGGTCCTCATTATATTCATTATAAGGTCATTTAAGAGGCTGACCCCCCCCCCCCCGCCCCCTTTTGGTACGCAGTATTCAGGGCGTTTTAGGCGGTATTCAGTACGCACGAGCCTGGTACGCAGTACTCGCACAACACACTATTTAGTATTTAGTACTCACAATATATTTTTAAAATCAAATATTTATCATTTAAATGTAAAAAAGAAATCGTAAAATGTAAATAAAGGTCTAATTTTGATAAACGGGCCTTCATTTTTCGACAGTTGATCACAGTTAAGTCCCTTTTTGGTGACTACTAGAAGTCGGGACGGTGTTAAATAAAGTTAAAATATAGGGGGTGTGTGTGTCCAATAACTCTTATTGATACTCTTTCTTATAAATGGTTTATTTCAACGCAGAATGAATAAATCTATGTGTACACACAAACAGATAATCAAATTTTGTTTTAAAAAAAAATTACTTTCAAATTGTTATTTAGCAATAACTTTAGGGGTAGGCAGAGGGGTAGAATCCCCCCAAATTCATGCTCATTTTATCATGTTTTGTTCATGCTCATTAAAGGTCTTCATCATGACTCCTGCATTGTTTCAGGTGCCATCTCGCTCAAATCACTAGAGCAGTGGCAGAAAAACAATAAACGTGGCTCCAGCGTAAATGGATTGTCTACAATAGAATTTGCAGCAACTCTGCAGTTCTGCAGTTGAGAAGGTTCTATGCCCATTCTCCATATTTTATCTCGATGTACATGGAGAATGGGCCTGGCATGTTTATTCCTTTTATAACTGTTCATGTGTTGGTGCGCCTTAAACCCCAATTCAGTACAATTACTTTCCGGGACCTGTTATCAAAAGTGATTATCATATATGGACCAGTCTTACTCATAATATTATTTTTCATATTAAACTATCGTTTTCTTATAATTAAAATTAGTATATATTAATGTAGAATGGTCTAGCGGACATAAATATATTATTATTTTTTACGTAATTATGTTACAAATGACTTTGTAATTAAATGATTTACTTTGTAGGACCTCCTAAAATTAGACAAGAGTTTTGTCTAAATGACATGGACCAGTCTTACCCATACTATTATTTCTAGCGGACGTAAATATGTATTTGTTATGTAATTGTGTTAAAAATGACTTTGTAATTAATGATTTACTTTCCGGTACCGCCTAAAAATAGTCAAGGAGTTTGGCTAAATGACTATGAGCGTACATATTCTTCTTTTTAATTCTCAAAAACGAACACACGTTGTTTTTTTTTACTAAAATTGATTTATATCAGCGCAGAAGTTAGGGTTAGGGTTATTTGTTATTTAACATTTACTTTCCGGGACCCGATTCTTTATTTAAATTTCTATCCAAGTTGGGTCACACATGTTTGCCATAGGTATTTTGTTAAAACCATCATATCATAATGATATTAAACAAGCATTTTTATTTTTTTTGTGGGTAGTTATACTAACAAACATAAAGAAGCATTTATGTAATAAACAAGAAATGTGTTCATGGGACACGGATGCCCCCACTTTAAACCATCTGCCTAACTGCGACCTTGACCTTTGAGGCACTGACATGATTCTTGCACAAGACAAACCTTCTCATTGTGATGAACATTTGTGTGAAGTTCGACGCATTAATTTCCTTCAGTAGTTTTGGACTAATGGCTGACATGAAAGAAATGACCTATGACCTCCAACTGTCACCTTGACCTTTGAGGCACTGACATGATTATTGCGCGCGACACACCTTCTCAATTTGATGAACATTTGTGTGAAGTTTGACGCAACTCCCTTCAGTAATTTCCAAGTAATGGCTGATATATGATTTCTTTTAAGATTGTTTAACCTTTGAACTCCAAATGTGACCTTGGCCGTTGAGACACTGACATGATTCTAGCACGCGACACACCTTCTCATTGTGACGAACATGTGTGTGAAGTTTGACACAACTCACTTCAGTAGTTTCCAAGTAATGGCTGAAGCATGAATCTTTTACGATTTGTTGACGTTTGACCTCCAACTGTGACCTTGACATTTGAAGCACTGTCATGATTTTTGCACGCGACACACCTTCTCATTGTAATGAACATTTGGGTGACGTTTGACGCAACTCACTTCAATAGTTCTCAAATAAATGGGTGAAACATGACTTTTTTCACATATTTTGTACCTTTGACCTCCAACTGTCACCTTGACCTTTGAGGCACTGACATGATTCTTGCGCGAGACACACCTTCTCAATGTGATAAACAGTTGTGTGAAGTTTGACGCAACTCCCTTCGGTAGTTTCCAAGTAATAGCTGAGACACTATTTCCGACGGACGGACAGTGCAATTACTATATTTCCCCCGTGGGGGCATAAAACAATATTACATGACTTTGTAATTAAGCATTAACGTTCCGCGATTGCATGAACATGTGCTTTAACATATACTTGTTTTAAAGTTTTTATAACATGATTAGTCATTTAGAAGTCAATAATTATCTTATCTTTATTTTTATTTTTTCTTAATATTTTTTTATTTTAATATGTAAGAAACATATCCAGGGTATAACACCGTACTGTGCTATATCTATACATTTGTATAGGAAATATTATACAATTATGGACTTTTCAGCTGTTATACATGATGTGATATGCACCAAAAAAATCGTTATTGACCGAGGCGATAGCCGAGGTCAATAATGATTTTTTGGTACATATCAACATCATGTATAACAGCTGAAAAGTCCATAACTGTTTTATTATATAACCCTCAATTTACAATTATATAAAACAGGTCAATATCAAAAAACAATTATATAAAACAGGTCAATATCAAAAAAACAGGTCAATATCAAAAAAACAGGTCAATATCGCTAGATATTTTTTCTAAAAAATTACTTTTTAGCCAATGAAAACGCGTCTATTTATAGGTTATATAATAAAATATAATAGAAGAAAAAAGACAAAAAGTAACAAATATACAGTTCCCTAATTTTTTAATTCGTCATTTTATTAGTAATAATGATACAAGCCTGTTGGATCCTCTTTTTTCTTAGATATTTAATCTTTATATGTATGATAGCAGAAAATGATGATGATGTTGTGTAAAAAGACTAGAATAAAATGCACCTATTAACATTTTCTAAAAGAACTATGATGTCATAAATAGTATTCAGTACTCGGTCTCTAAAATAAGGAGTATTCAGTACTCAGACCTCAAATTAAGAAGTATTCAGTACTCATCGGGGAGGTGGGTGGCGGGTGGGGGTGGGGGGGAGGCTGGTGGTGGGTGGTGGGGGATACATCCTCATTTAAACTCGATATAAGATAAATCCCACCCTACCCTCCCTTCATTTTCTCTTTCTACTGTGTTTCTTTTATATTTACAGTTACGTGTCCTTGAGTCAACGTCATGGCTGAGCTACAGATATAATTACGTGGATGTTCGTTCTCAATAATAGACTGAATATGTAAGCTACACTCAGAATAATGCGAGCAGTTGCATAACTGTCAGTATCCGTTATCGGGGCCAACGACTTGTCATGTTGTTATAACGTCACCATCCGTCATCGGGACAGACGACAGACGGGCATTTGCTAGCGGGATATGGTTTGCGCCCGTTGACGGAGTAACATAATCACCCGTATTTGACAGTTTGCTTAATTGGAAAGTATAAAATTATAAATAATGTCTATAAGTATTACCATTATAAGGCATCTATTAACACAGCCATCGCCATATTATGCCAAACTTTTAGATAAAAGTAAAACAAATTACTGCTTATTGTTATTATTACTTCCTAACGTTTTCGTAAGTGTATAATCCATCACCATCGAACCTTGGGTGATTGCATATGACATTTCAGACACAATAAATGGATCATACACTCGCACTTTAGTAAAAAAAATATGTACACTTATATATTCAAATATGCGTACATATATATACGTATACGTATAATTGCACATATATAAACACACATATGTACACATACATACACACATATTTACACATGCCAATAGATATGTACTGATTCGATTTTTAGCGATTTATGAGAATTTACCCAGTCTCATTTGATCTCATTTATCATTTTATCAAAGTAAAATGCTCTCATTGCAAACCGCATAAACACCGGAAAAATGCGAATTAATTCTGAAAAAAGCTCTCTTTTTGCAAGTGGGCTTATGAAAACAACGTTATAGTTAAAACAGAAGAGCAACATTTGATTTAATGAAAACAATATAACTGCCACGTTTATAAAGTTATTCAGTATTAAATATACTGAAAGGAAAAAGAAACGCATAATCAAAAAATTGCCTATACTAAACTATTATATACACATAATTCCACGTTATATTCCAGATATATCTCAACGTGTATTGTACAAATAGAGGCTACAACTAAATACAGAAAGGACAACACTGGTATGTAGTAGACCTTTTAACTAAAGTATACTTTGTCACACGAAATTCATAATTGTTGAAGTTTCGCTTGAAAAAGTCAAGCCATTTCAGTATTGTGTTTAATGTTGAGATTGCAACGTTTAAAGCCTACGGTTGCTCACCTGCTTGAGCCAAATGCGCATTACGTCCATAATTAAACTTTAAAGGGGTAACCATTGCTGTCTTCGGTGCTGTTTAAACCTTCTTTCCGAAAGGACAGGCCTAATGTCGCCCTGTACCATTCGATTAGCAGTAGCATATTAAACATACAATATATAGCGGAAATACCCATTATGCTTTTCTCTTTCCTTTCAGTATATCAGTCAAACGAAGACGTCAAGCGCAGTATAATATATACTGTATTAATGCTTTTGAGTTCAGGTAATCACAGGGTAAATCGTGTCAGTTTACAAGTCGACAATCTTCTCAAAGTGCATGCCAATATCGGCCATAGGTTTTATCCCCTCCAGTTCATAAATTCCGAAGCTGCTTTAAAACAGTACAACAGACCCCAGATGCTTGATTGAAACAAATGAGAAGTCGCTCCTAGCATTAGAGCATGACAGTAATGTCTCACGATGACACTTTTGAAGAAGCATGATTTTAATTACTATTTGCGTCGGTTTGCGTCGGACATCAGTCAGTTGAGGGGTGGGTGGGGGGGCATGACAATAATGTCTCACGATGACACTTTTGAAGAAGAAGCATGATTTTAATTACTATTTGCGTCGGACATCAGTCAGTCAGTCAGGGGGGGGGGGGGGGGGGGGGGGGGGGGGGCGCAGATTATTTTCAAAAGGAGGAAACAAACATGTGCATTTATTTGCAATTTTTTATTATATAATAATTAAAATATTTTAAGGAGTATAAAAAGTTATATGGAAACAGTAAGCAATAGTAACTTGAGAACAAAGGCGCATACTTAAGATATCAAAACATATTTATGTGTTTGCATTAATTGCTGATGATATATATTTCTAGAATATTATGAAGATATTTAGAATGTTGAGGTAGTTTGAATTGGGTAAAAAAATATGAGAAAAGAAGATGATATGATCAGTGAAATATATACTTTGACAAATGGCTTGTGTAGGTGGACATGTATTCGGAAGAAGTGGTTTGTAGTGGTAAGATTTCATACAGTTTTTTTGTTTTTTTTTAATGTTTGACACTGCATTTTTTCATAGGTGTGTACCCCATTCCTTGGTGGAAACCAGTATTGCATGGCCTGCGTCAGGAAATAGCTTTGCTCAAGCAAAGTTTCGAAGCTGTATCTGTTATAGTTACTGAAGGAAGTGCACCTTAACATAAAACTTAACCAAATACGCAGACTCCGATCAAGGGATGACAATAAGTCGTATTTTTTTCCAAAAGAATTTGGCTAAAAAGTGGACCTTAACGGAAAACTTAACCAATACATTAAGTTCAAAAAGGGACATAACTTTTACAGAAACCTGATATGCTGGGTCATGTTATGTAGAACAACTGTATAAAGTTTTAAAGTTGTAGCTGTAATAGCTACTTAATATATGGACCTATGACATAGCGCCAATTTACGTACAGCAAGTTCAATACAATAACTAGATCTTAAGGCCAGTCTTTTACCCCCAACATTTTGGCCAGTCTTTTACCCCCAACGTTTTTAATCACGTGCTCTTCCATATGCCATGTGACCCTCCATATGCAGCATCAAAAAACAATACAAATACATGGCTGCGCGCTCAAGACGCGCCACCAATAACAGTTTGCTTATTTGTTTGAATGGTGTTTTACGTCATTTTAGTACATGTTATGCCATATATGTCATTTTCTGTTGCGGTATAGGCAGACAACCCAAACTTTCCTGGATAGAACCACACGTTCTCGATGGACAAGTCGAGTTCCAAGAGAGATTCGAACCCGCAGCAGCGGTGAGAGGCTAGACATGTTTAAACGGTAATAACAGACACACAGTTGAGCATGTTCTTTGGAAGCGATGTGATGGGTGATCCAGCATACCTGTAGTACCGTACTCGAGAGTGTGTGTGTGTGTGTGTGTGTGTGTTTCTAAGGATTATAGTCCTTCCGCCTACGACAGGCGTCCTACCCGACGATTATAGGCACAATGGAGTCTGGACTTGTATCTGTGTGTTTTTGTGTCCTTTATATTTTCTGAATGGAAATTTCCATAATTATGACTTTTCGTGTGTCTCGCAACACTGCATGTATTTCATTTATAAAATGATGCCAGAGAAGAAAGGGGTTTATCGCGTAGGACAATGTGTATGCTATCAAGGGAATGTGTGTCACTGGACCGTCCGTCATGTCTCTTCTTTAACAGTACTTATGTTTAATATCATTGTCCAAAATTTCTATCTGTGACAAAACTTTATTATATTTACGCAAGTTAGTTATGACAGTGTTCTTGGAGGTTACGGTATAAAACCTTTCGATATGCAAAAGTTCGACACATATTTTATAATGTATCAAAGTTGATTATTTCATAATAATACGTATATACTCAGTCAACAGAACGTAAATGTTGGTATCAATGCATATACACAGATCCATTGAATCATCGCCCAACATCTCTTGGAACACGGCAAAAAAACATGGTACACAGGCCTAATAGATATATGAATCTTTATTTTTTTATTTATTCATTATTTTTGATTTTTATCAAGTTTAGAATTCAACTATCCATATGCTGTATGCAGACAGACTCAATGGCAGTTGCGTGATCATCATAATTATTATACAATGAACTGCGCATTGACCCTACTGCGTTAAAAGGAGATACAAGTATATAAGTTTACAAAGGCACTTTTTAGACAGCGAGATCCATAACGATGCACGTTCGCATGTATTGAGTACAGTTAATCAAAGTACTAAAAGTACTGAGAATGCAAGGTTTGATAGGAAACTTAAAGACTGTATGAATATTTGCACGATTACTGGACATTTAAAATTTCCTTAAATTTGACATTGTTTTAGTCAAATTGACGATCTTGGGCGACCTATAAAAATCGTAGAGGATCGATCCATTCGATATATAATAGTGTGATCAGTTGTCATGAAACTGTTTCAAATCTAGACTAGAATATTTTATGAAATTACTGATGGATAGACAGATTTGTGTTGTATGGCCAAGCTGCCACTCAAGATGACCGGCATGTTTAAAATTAGGTCATTTACAGAGTGGCGTGTATTAAGCAGTCTTCCGGGAACAAGATGCACAAGAGGGCCTGCATGGCTTGAATAGTCTAAGGCCTACTGGGAAACAATTTTTAAAAAAATGAAAGGCTATATATAGTCTGATGCAATTGGTTTTGAACTTGTCCAAGTTCAGTGGCGTAACCTTGAGAACGCCTTCTGCTGCAGGGACAAATAACTTAACAAGAGGCACTACCTGTTGATTCAACTTCCCTATGTCTATCCCACACATTGAAAATAAACTTTACTGTAGTATTTACTAAAACATAAAAATACAAATTTATAGGTGGAAGAAAGAATTGAAATTGACTATAAGTGAATACAAGGGTAAAAGTGGCCATAATTTTGACAAAACAAACAACAACAAGAAACAGAACAGAACCAAGCTGGACGAAGTAGGTTAAAATGCCATTTGCAGTTTCATGATTTAGTCGATGTCGAAATACATGTTTACAAACAAAACATTAAATCTTTTTGTAAGTACAGTGCCCGAATTCACCAAACATTACTGAGAAACTGAATAGACTCCATAATATCTTTTTGAAAATGGACATAAAAGCATTTTTTAAAATATGCTTGCAAATAAAAATAAACATCAAACAAAATGCAACTCGGTTTAAACATTAGTCATTATGAATGAAAACTCAGATAATCTGGAGCGTGACACTTGTTATGAATACTGATAATCTGGAGCTTGACACATGTTATGAATGAAAACTCAGATAATCTGGAGCTTGACACATGTTATGAATGAAAACTCAGATAATCTGGAGCTTGACACATGTTATGAATAAAAACGCAGATAATCTGGAGCTTGAAACTTGTTATAAATGGATAGATTTTGATCAGAACCTGGTCAAACACGGGCTTTCCAAATTAGATACGTCATGACGTCACAACGGTAAATTATGTGACCATTTTGGATGACGTCATGTTGTTAAAACTGAGACATACACTGATTGATTTTATATTATAATACCCCCGCACTATATAGCCTAGTTTAAAATATCTCGTTATATTCAACGATATATCACTGTAACGTTCGCAACGTTAGGAGAATAAGTAAGGCAATGCGAAATATATCACTGTAACGTTTGCAACGTTAGGAGAGTAAGCAAAGCAATGCGAAATATTTCAGATATGTGCCTTATTTTCACATTTTAGAGGTATTTGAATAGAAATAGAACATCGTTTACGGTGAATTATCTTGTAATATATCACGGTTTGTCGTTCAATTATAAACAATACTTTCACTCGCCCTTTGGGCTCATGAAATTATTGTTTACAATTGAACTCCAAACCGTGATATATTACACGATAATTCACCGTAAATGATGTTCTATTTCTGAAGTAAAACAATTTAACAAATGCGATCAGTGAAAAAAAACGGTTTTTAATAACATTGTGACGTCATTGACGTCAAGACGTCATGACGTAGAGACATTATTAGTTATTAGGATTCTTGTCAAGGGACATGGGCTCATATTCCCTTCATGAAAATTATATTCACCCTAGCCGTTAGGCCATTTATTTAAGAAAAAAAAACAGCCAAAAACACGTTTTCATTTTTATTGCGCCAATTTCACCGTAACGTGCCTCTAACTAGACGTGGTTTATTTTCGTGACGTCATCGCTCTAACGTCGTTATATTTGTGGGATTTTTCATAAAATAAACGTATGTTATCACTATGTTAATGTTTTATTATCTGTAAAATTGCAAAAAATATATACGTGCGATTATTTCAGACCTTTACATACAATGGAAAGCGCAGAAAAGCAATAGAAAGGAAACAGTCGGCGGTTTCCAAACCAAATCGGCAACGCTATCGTCGCCATTTTGTTTTTGTGTATTGCAGGTATAGGGTACCTACGGGGAAATTGTCCTATGTTCAAATCGCGAGACGTAGACATGGGCTCATGCCATTGACCAATAAAATCCCGAAAAACTTGCTTTCAGTATGGCAAGTGTTAACGTTCTGGCACAACTAGACCCTGACCTCTACAATCTATGAAAGTTTTGATCAAATCTAATCTTAAATACAGAATATATAACGATAACAATATTTCTATATATACTATATTCCAACAGAATAACAATCCAGTGGTGTCTAATGTCTAAATATGTTTCTTTATTTCATCTGATTCACAGACATCGTGAATCACTAAAACTCTTTTGAAATAGGTGTTGCTATATACAATTATACATAGTAAATATATTGAAACTACTCTAAATATATTGAAACAACTCTTCCCCCGGATATTTCGTTTAATTTGGGCTCTTTGCGCGAATATAACACTGTCAAACGAAGGTGGGTGCGTGTGACGTCACATCGCGTTTCTCCTTGATGAGAAAACACCTAGAAAAAACTCGCTTGGAAAGAAAATTCGCCCACAACTCATACATAATGAGATTTTCGTAGAGTATCTCGACCTGTTTATTTGCATTATAGTTGTTTTCAGCATCTAATACGTTCGTCTAGCATAGATCAGCATGCATGTACGACTTGAAGCCTCGATTTATGAGAAAAATGTAGGTTATCCGCCAGATGGTTCTGAGGAGGCGCCAAAAGCAATGACTATGAATGCAAGTTGATAAATCAACCTTGCATTCAAAAACGCAACATTTTACATTTTCGATTATTTCTGTCCGCTGGTATTCTGTTCAAATCAAGATGTATGTTATGTTACGTCTCTTTGTCCCTAAGGTTAACATATGGCGATAAACAGTTGCATAATACTTTCTCTGCTTCTTTCAGTTAAAACACATTTAACTTTAACAACCTTTAACATCTCTAGAAACTTAAACAAGAGGCCCAAGAGGGCCTATATCGCTCTACTTGCTATATGGAATCTTTGATGGGGAACATAACACCACTATGAACAACTAGGCTTGGTACTGATCATTCCTGCCAAATTTCACTGAAATCCAGCCAGGTGTTCATGAAAAAAGTCCGGATAAAGTTTGTGTATAAGGGTCATAACTCCTTAAAAATCATTCAACCGGAACATAGCGATGCTATGAGTAACTAGGCTTTGTATTGATCATCCCTGCCAAGTTTCGTTGAAATCCAACGACGGGTTCAGGAGAACTAGTCTGTACAAAGTTAGTGTATTAAAACATTTAAAAGGCCATAACTCCACCAAACATCATTCAACCGAAACATGACAATGAGAACCGTAACAAAGTTTCGTTGAAACTCGACCAGTGATTGTGCAGAACTAGTCAAGACAAATTTTGTGTATTAAAACCTTTAAAGAGTCACATTTTCAACAAAAATCATTCAACCAGAACATGACAACAATATGCGCAACTAGGATTGGTACTGATCATTCCTGCCAAGTTTCACTGAAATCCAGCCAGGAGTTCAGGAAAACTAGTCCAGACAAAGTTTGTAATAAGGGGTAATAACTGTGTCCTGTGTAGGAAAAACCCTTGATCCTCCTATATAAAATGTTAAAAGACATGGGAAACATTCCCACAAAGGATCTGGTCAGCCCAACAAGGAAAATTAATGACACGCCATGAGCTTTCTTTCCATATAATATTCGCTAGCAAAGATTCTTATTAAATAGTTTCATCCCAAGCACACTAAGAGATTTGAATGCAATCCCAGAATGTTATTGCCTCTACCGAATGCTGCCCAAACCAGGTCACTTCATTTGTCAGACTGCTCAAGTCTGATCTATCTCTCTCCCCGTTAACGCATGTGCGGTACTTTACATATCTTCTAACGTTGCACATTAACAGAGCAAGATCAAGATTCTATAAAATATTGTCTATGCCAATATATTTTCATATCTGTATAGTCTTTCAAAAGGAAATTTAATTCAATATTAAATAAACAGTAACTCTTCTTCAAATTTTCGAACACTTGTTCTTTTTCAAGAAAAATCACAGAAATACAACTTTTTAGTAAAATACATCTTGTTATTTAAACGTCAGCCATTTAAACAACAAGATGGATTTTACCTAAAAGTTGTATTTCTGTGATTTTTCTTGAAAAAGAACAAGTGTTGACGTCTAAACAACAAAATGGATTTTACTTAAAAGTTGTATTTCTGTGATTTTTTTTGAAAAAGAACAAGTGTTCGAAAATTTGAAGAAGAGTTACTATTTATTTCTTATGCCAATATAGTTTAATACACATTCAACATACACCAAATACCTTAGCATTGACGCTAGCTCTGTGTCATTGACCTTTAGCTCCGGATCATTGTCTCTCTCTCTCTCTCTCTCTCTCTCTCTCTCTTTTACACCAAATTGACAATAAATTCGCTATACACTGTTTTCTGATATTAAATTCTAATACTGTGTCATGATCACATGATGGACTTTTCATACCGACGTATAAACACATCTGACTTTCATGAAAAAATACAAATATGCACCGAAATGTGCGATCTGTTGAAAAAAAAACCACAAAACTCACACACTTATAAAAGACCTAGGTGTAAAGTTAAACAATAATTGGCAATACTTTTGCAACAAGAACACATATAACTGAAATAGCATTCCCCGATTTTTGAAATAAATCGTTGGATTTATAAAATAATGAAAAACAACGAGTTGAAATCAACCTCTGTTGTGTTTTTTGTCCTTGCCTAGATACCTCGGAAGTGTCATTGACTCTCGTTTCCATATATCTCCAAAAAGAGCTAGAGTCAATGTTTAATACACGGTAATTACATACCCTTATAATTTCTGTCTTTAGCCAATTAGTTATTTGTTTAATTCCTTGAAAACTTCGGATTTGGTAAAGTTAAAATAAGATGGTTTGTTTTGGACATAGCTAAGCTCTTTATTACTGTAATATTTCCAATAGGTGTTAGTATTCTTTTAGATCAGTTTATTAATAAATTTTTTCGTCCAATATTTTTTCTTCGTAGTTAATGTCTAACATTGTTTCAAGATCGACAGAAAATGTTAGGCCCAACACTGTAAATTCATTTCCCCATGATAATGCATAGTCTTCACATATTAAAGTATTACTTTTTTATTGAACCTATCCACATGACTTTAGTTTTACCCATATTAATATTAAGGCCAGACATTTCTGCATGAAATTTTAACATATTAAGGGAATTTCTAAGTGAATTCTCTGAACCATCTAACATTAAAGATGTATCATCTGCATATTGCGATATCAAACGACTTTAATACCTTTTATATTGGGATTATTTCTGATGAGAACAACCGGTATCTCTGCACAGAGAATAAAAATATACAGTGACAGCGGGTCTCCTTGTCGGCAACCTCTCTGGAGACTAAACCATTCTGAGAGATGACCATTTACTGAAACACACGATTCGGTGTTTGTGTACAAAACTTTTATTCATTCCATAAAAGAATGTCCAAAGTTGAAATAATCGAGGACTTCAAAAATAAATGTCCAGGCAACTGAATCAAAAGCCTTTGAAAGGTCAATGAGTAATAATAGTCCTGGAATGTTATACTTTTCTGCATAGAACATTAGATCATATAGTAGTCATTAGTCTAGTATTTTCCCCATGTATCTACCTGCAATAAAACCAGTTTGGTCCTCATTGATAATCAATGGTAAAACTTGTTTTAGTCTTTGCGCTATACTTGCTTAAGCTAATTTATATGCAACATTTAAAAGTGAAATTGGTCACCAGTTTTGAGGAGTTGCTTATGGATAGTTCTGAGAGATGGATAGTTATCCTCTATTAAAACCTTTATTTATAGACCTTACGCCAGAGTGTCCGATATCTCGCCAGAAAAAACTTATAGAATTCCGCGGTAAAACCACTAAAGCAGGACTTTTAAAATTAGACATTCGCTGTTTAACATTTCTTCATAGGTAAGAGGGCCCTCAAGTAGAGTTTTATTTTCCTCTGTTAGTTTTGGTATGTGCATGTTAGACAGTATCCCTTTAAGATTTCCATGATTGGCTGCATGATAAGAGTATATATTTTTGTAGAATTCTCTTGTGTCATTTAATATATCCTTTTGAGACTTAATAATTCTGTTATGTTTTGCTTTTAACCGTATCATTGACTTAGAAGCAAAATTCCTGTTTTCTAGATAACAAAAATATCTGCTTGTTTTTTCCCTTTCCTGAACCCAATTTGCTCTAGATCTTATTTTTGTTACCTCTAGTGTTTTCTCCCTAATTTCGTATAGTTCATTCCGTTTATTTTCTATTAAGTCATGTTCTAAAATAAAAAAATTCTCTAAATTTTGATTTCATTTAGAAGAGTATGTTCTTTATTATTTTGAGTATTGAGTGGTCAGTTTTATAGCCTGGCAGGATTTTTGTTTCATCAATATACGTAAATTCTCTATTTTAAAACAGTCTATTAAGCTACATTCAACACTTGTTTCAATCTCTACATCTCTGGCATTTGGATTATTAACATTAACTTAATCCAAACAATCTATTTCAGGATTTAATATCAAATTGAAGTTCACTGCTATTATTGAAGGATATTCACTGAAGGTAATATTATTTTTAAGTGTACGATACAAAATTGGATCGTCTCTATTCGGACCATAAATATTTATTATATTTAACCGTTTCCCATCGATTGAGACATCAAGAATTAGTTTATATCCATCCTCATCATTAATTTCTGAATGCACTTCTAGTTCAAAATTGTTGTTAAAAAGAATAGCAACTCCTCTTGACTGGCTTGAAAAAATACTAAAATAGCAGTGATATCCCCACTGAACTTGAATATAGTTATATGCCGCATCAGTAAAGTGAGTGTCTTGTAAAAGATAAACTGAATATCTTTTACTTTTTAGGAAGTCGAAAGTGTCTTTTCTTCTGTTTTTGTCACCGAGACCCTATACATTCATGGAGGCAAATGGGATTTTACTTAACATATGTAGTCAAGACAATGTTAAGGAGAGTAACTGAGAGATACTGGCTGTCTCACTGGAACATAGAGCTTGATGGATATAAGTGTAAATATAGTTAGAGAATTAACTGTTGTATTTGTATATACCCAGCAGGGACGTTGCCTTTGTGCAATGCAATCTCCATTAGTTACACACATTTGTAAATTATAAACACGATTTTGATGGTCTATGAATTTGGACGGAGGTAGAAAGAAGTTTGTGCCTAACCTTATGTAAAGATGAAGTGAAGGAACACACGACAATCTCGATAAGCTCACTTCGTCCATCATAAAATGGAAAGAGAACTCAAAAAATTATTTATTATATGCAAGAACGCTTTAATGTTAAAATGATAGTGGATAAATAAACCAAGACGCCAACTTCAATGTTTGATAAATATTCCAAGGTTGCCTCATGTCCCTTTAACAAAAGCTTTTATTAATGTATTTTTTTTAAATAATAGGAATTAATAAATGACATAATTGTGAAAAATATCAGACAATCACATTAAAAAACAAATAAACAAACAAGGGTTCAGCATCCCAAAAATATGACTCAAAAGTTAATGTAAATATACAATAATTATACCTATATAAACTAACACCTATATACTAAGAAGTCGCCATAGCCCAGTGGTAAGCACTTTGGACTGTAAATTAGAAGGTCGTGTGTTCGAGTCACGAACAAGCAAACATTTTTTTGTTCTGGTATATGGGGTTAAAATAAATATAGTGAAATAGAAACTGTTTTAAATCAAGCACGACGATATTTTCTGGGAGGTACTCAAATATCTCCGCCAGGGGAGATCTAGGGTGGGAGTCTTGTGGCACTAAACAACAAATTGAAACGGTTCGATTATGGTGCAGAATAAGAAATATGCCAGAACATAGAATAACGTAGAGTGTATGAATGGTCTTTGAATAAATCAAGGTCATGGGAAAGTAGAATGCTACAGTTTATTCAAAGCACATATTTTGCAGAATATATGATATGTATAAATTCAAATGCAAGTGTCTGTATACGTAAGATACGTGAATACCTGCACCAAGAAGATAAAAATATATAGTTTGGAAAACAAAGAGTGATGGAAAAAACTGTCAAAATGGTAAAAAAGTAAGAACGTATAGAAATTATAAGACAGAACTTAAAACTGATTATTATGTAAAGTGTAATCTAAGTAGGGGTCATCGACGCATTCTTGCTAAATTTAGAAGTTGCAATCTGCCCTTAGCAATAGAAATAGGAAGTTATGTTCTACCGAAAACACCTGTTAGTGAAAGACTTTGTAAATGTTGTACCAAGACAACAATAGAGGATGAAACTCATTTTTTAGTCGACTGTGATTTTTACTCAGATCTGAGATATGATCTTTTTAATACTGCAAGCCAGTTAGATAACAGATTTTTTAATTGTTCGTCTATTGAAAAATTAACTTTTCTGATGAACTGTGATTCTTTACAGTACAAGTAAGCAAACTTACTTCTTAAAATGTATAAAAGGCGAGTTTTAGCTTTATGAACTAATAATATTTTAACTGAATCACAGTTTACTCATTATATATATAAATACACTAAATACACATATATACTCATTTAAATTCACTACTTATACATGTGTGAATATATGCGTGGATGAATATGCATATAGAGAGAGATATAAGTATATAACCTTTTAACATGTATACATATGTTTTTGTGCAGTCACGGTTAATCAGGCTATCCAGAAGTTTTTTACCAGATATTTTAAGTTATATACCGTATCAGTGTGTTACAAATTTTAAGTAATTGTTTTACATACTTTAATATATATTAAATGTAAGTATTATACTAGTATTTATATTCAATACAAAAACTCATTTATCTAGAGACAGTGCATATAATCAGTGCAGAGATCTACCACAAATCTTCGTTCAAATTAGAGTTATTGCCCTTTGTAATTTTATACATTACGTGGTCACTGCCTTAATTCCATTAAGCGATGGGAAAGTTTATAATAACATGATTTTATAACAGATATTTCGACAATAAAACATGTTTGAAAGCATTTTTTATTTACAAAATGCGGTAACCTGTTTAAAACTACCTATTAAATGTTTTAATTTTACAATATGCTAATTTTTAAAGCCGAAATTAAGGTTTTATCTCATACTCCAGCCAATCCCGTTTTCGCTTCTCGGAGAAGGGGTTGGGTGGGGTATGGAAGTTAATACTCGGACCACGTAATGGTTGTAATTCTTGTTCGAAGTATAAGTCACAACTACTGATGGAACTGCAAATTGAAAACTGCTGGGCGATACAGGGCCATATGATAAGTTGAGGATACATTTCGGGGAGCATCCATCGTTCTACCGATTTTCTTGTTTTCTTTAGTATATACAGGAAGAAACGAAAGAAATCGTCCTTTCTGAAACAACAATGTATAGGTCTCTCATGTATTGCATGTAGCATTAGCTTATGGTCCTGTACCATTTTTGTTCAAATGGTGACGCCGTGGTGTTTGCAGATTTTACATAAGAGTTATATAGCACAATCATTAAAAAATCTTCTTCTCAGAAAAAAGTCAGAGATAGATGTCGGACATTTAGCATGTACCATACATTCTTAAACTTTAAAAATTCATCCTCGAACACAAGGCGTAGGGCTCTCATATATATATATATAGATATATATATGTGGCTCCGTACTGGGGTCATAAATTTACATAGAGTTACATGTATATAGGAAAATAAAATCTTTAACTCATCTTCTTTTGTATGTACCAGCGAATTAGGGCCATTTTAGCCATCTTGTTTTTAAAACGTTGTGTTGATTTTCATTTTTAAATATATGCCAGTTCAATTTATTAAGTACAAAATGGCATTACTTTTGTAAAAAAAAATATATATCTACCTACTGACCCAAAATTTGAACTAAAGGGGCGGGAAAGGGAAAACATAAATATTATTAAGGGTGGACTTAATCTATCTTTTGTTACATAACGTATTTTCACTACGCATAGGTGAACGTAATGCACTACTGTATTGTTAAAGATAGTCATTCCATGGAAATACGAGTATATCTTAAGATGCTTTTGCTTAAAGAAATACAGATTTTTAAATTAAATTTCTACTGTTTGATTTGAACTTTGTAAAATTGTGAATAATGTTCTGTTGTTGTTCATTCTGTTTAATTGTTTGCACATCTATTCAACATAGAAATAAAGATGCTTTGCAGCTTACAATTTGTTTTTTACCTTCCTAAAAAGTTCATCTACAATGTATTTCTACCAAAACAAAACGTGGAGGTATTTGCCGCTACGAATGGTCTCTTCCTCAACAATGAATTGATTTGTTTTGTTTTTCCACAAAATGAATACAAATGTCTGTGAAATAGTATATATCTCGAAGTGACCAAACTTTAATAAAGTTTCCACACTTTTCGATGAAATACAATCTGTTATTCACTCCAAAACAACAAATATCCTCTATACATTTTGAATATTCTTTAGTCTCATAACCGTAATAACCTTTTCAAGTAACGTCGACATCTATAAAACACACTGAACATTAATTCTACACTAAACATGCACATTAGTGAAAACTGCTGTCCCTAGCGTCGCCTACATAACTGGTGAAAAATCCATTTACCTCTTAATTTACTTTAAACCACCTCACAGTGTGTTAAAAATACATAACAGTGACCATACCCGTGCAAGTATTATATCCCCCAAAAGTCACAAAGTGACCAATTTTGCATTGTCCCAAGTGTTGGTGCATATGTTGTTATTGCTATAAAATATGTTTTCTCTCTCTTGGACGGACAACGAGTTTATTTTTGTAAGCCTGGATTACACATGATTGAGTTGAAAGATGTCTTTTCCAGAAATATAGTTGTTTTTAGTAGCTGTCCTTGTTGAAATGCCGTCTCCAGAACTCAAACAGATGCTTTACCATATTTCAGAGAAGTCATTACGTGGACACGGCTTATTTCGTTTAAGCAAATACAGATTAGCCGTGGGCGGAGCTTATTATAGTTGTATCGATACAGTTAATTTGTGGGCGGAGCTTATCGATCTATTTACAATCAAGTCTACTAAAAGCTCGATAATTGTCTCGGTATTTATATTACAAACTGAATTAAAACATGATATGCATGTTGTGAAAAAGAAGGAAGCCTCAATCATTTTGTGAGCGGCATTTAATAATTATAAACTATCATCGGAGTTCACGGATTATACTAAATTGTTTAAAATTAAATGCGAACCGCAAACTGTTTCACAGTTTTGAGTGGTAATGGTTTATAATTAATCAATAAACACATACCTAATAACTATTAATATGTCTGTGATATAAAGCTAGAACCATTAAAAGAAAATCGGTAAACGTGTCCATTTTAAAATTATAGCCAGTATAAATAACAACTGTATCTTTTCAAGTTGTTTTAACAAACTGGGTCCCCCTAGTCGTCGAAAGCACGTGCATCGCTGTTATATTAAAGACACCAGTGTAGACCAATGAATTATGTTTATATTACTGTTTAATCGTGTACATTGTCTATGTCCAATTTGTAGACACAACTACAGGTTCTACTCAAGCCACCCCTCCCCTCAATGACACTTATCGCGATCTTTGAAAATGCCGACTGTCACGTAGATACTTGTCTCGATTTCACATCTGTGCAAATGTTTACCACAATTATGACGCAACACATTCTTTGATCCTTTACACGTCAAGCCTTTGGACGTGTCAAACTGGTATACGCCCGGTTAGATGTTTACATAATTATATTAAAGAAACACACGGAAATCTTGAAATGTTTATCAAGCCTTGACATTAGCGTCTCAATTTATTTATCCAGTATCATTTTAACCCTGCTTGCCTCTGCATGTAATTAAAATAATAAATAATATAGTTTATAGTTTTTATTTTATTGTATCTTATCCTACCATAATTGAACATAATTATATTATTGGTGCAATATTATCAACAGTTACTAATATGCAAATACAATTTTCTTTATACTATTCGTATAATTAATATTAATGATTGAGAGTTGTGTAGAAAAATTACCGTAGCGCCGTGAGTTGATTTTTTTAAATCAAGATAGCCGTGTGTCCCTTTAATATTGATCGCCTAGCCTATAATGCATTATTTAAAGAGACACATGGACTCTTGAAATGGGATGAATAATCAAAATAATCACGCCGGTTTGATTAACCCAATATCATTTTGACTTGAAATCTGTTTGCTTCTACATTCTCACATGTAAATACGCATCTTGCAGATACGTTGATCATACGTTTGTATCCATTTGAAAAATGAAACCAAATGTAATGGTGTGTTATTTAAGTATTATAGGCCCTCCACCACTTTACAAATTTAGAATGCGCTACATCTAAACCACATGCTTTCATTTCAACGGATATATATAAAAATAGATAAGTGTTATATATGTGTACATGCGTGTGCTATAACACTATCTCGTCTTGTCTCTTTCTGTTATCTTATCCTTGTTATTGTAATGAAAGCGATCTTAGAATTCGATGACACGGGCCCTATTCCAACGACCCGCTCCATCATAAGCATGAACAATTTAGCACGCTAAACAGTGAACGTGTAACTGAACAATGGCGCGGGTTTCGGGATGAACAAATTATGACGTCAACAAGAAGGCGGGTCTTATGTTTTCGGTCAGGAGCTGCGTTCGTACTAATGGATAATTTTACGTCTTAAACACATATGTAAACCCTTCAAAAATATACAAACGATATATTATGCATTTCAAATAAAATATATTTCGATAAAATCAAAGGTTGGGGCCACTGAAGGCAGATCAAGACGATTATAATGAAGACCCAAGGTACCCCGTTTCGCCATATAAGCCAAGATGCGACCTTGGGGTCTTAAAGATAAAGCGGCGTTCACGTAACTTCCAGGGGCTCTGTATTTTTGCTTAATACTAAGATACGACAAATGTTTTAAAGTCCTTGAGATATATATATTTCACCAATATTTATTAAGGTTTACCACCAATAATTACATGTAAGCCTCCGAGGTGTAGTCGAATGTAGTTCCTATATTAAAAAGTAATCCCTCCTTTTTTGCTGAAAACGGGCATTATAAGTAGGGGAAAACTGCCCATTCCTATTCGATTTTGTGGGTGTATGATTGTATAAGAAGCGTATTAATACCTTTTACTGGATCACTGATGAACATTTTCGAAATGTCGACTCTATGCTTACACTATGTGAGTATAACCGGGTCTCAAGTGTAAGATTTGAACACACACATTTTCCCAGGTTTAGACTATTTATTCGTCCAGGTTCGCAATATACGAATTAAACCATTAGTTTGAGCCTGAAACAAATAAGAACAACAACGGTAAAACTAAGTGAAAATCTATCAGGTAGGCTAAACGGCTCAATTCAGCAAATGCAACATTTCACGTACATGTATACTATAAAAACACTTAAAACAGTCTTAATCGCTTCCATAATATGCGTTTCTCAATAAATATGCTCAAAGATAAGAGCTTACGTAATATGGCAAAGCATATATATAAACTATAAAACTATAGCTAAGTTTGGTCTCGCGACCTTACCCTCAGAAAGCTATATGTAGAATGCCTCGTAGGTAGAGATAGGAAGGCGGGAGTTAGTTACTTTAGCGCCAATAAGGGTTTATCGGGTGTCAACCCCGTGCATGCAGTGAGAACTTTTCATCCCTTGATAAACACGCTAAACCATTAACTCACACAACACAGTACGCAACATAGTACACCATGAAACAGTTAGTACGAGCGCTTGCCAGCTTAGCATATAAATATAATTAAAACAATTGATCTTATCATCAAAACACTCTATAAACACTCTGTTACACATTCCCCCACTGTCTTGAAATACCTCCTGGTATTTCCAGTGTATTCCATGGTAATCCCTATTGACTGATACAATGAATATAATGATATTGTTGCTTCTCCAAGGGAGACAACTCGTAACACCTTGGTCTCATCAATCCTTGTTGAGGGGAGCAACTCATATTGCCTTATTACCTATTAACACAGAGTAGTTAATGCCCTAAAAGTATTAAGAAAAATAAAACAAAGTTGGTTGCCTGGACAGAATATAACCATATTCCGGAGTCATGAGCTAAAATATTAAAATACATCTATATACAAATGACAATAAGGATATCAAGAACACTTTCAAAATAAATGTAAATTTATTCTGCTTTGCTCTGAAAAACTAGAAGGTTTTGTATTAACGAGCAAAATAAACAACTTTCTTTTCTGATGAATTATTAAATCCATTCGGTTACCTGAAAGGAAAATATGTATTTCCTTAATCGGTATCTTTATCGCTTCTACACTTTACAATGAGTAAAGCTAACCGATAAGAAATAACAAAACATATCATATTCTGTCTACACGTAACAAATAATTATTTTAATGGAACGGGCCACCCTGGAGGGAAATGAAATCTGAAAAATAATAGAAATTCTTAGATTCACTACAATGCCCATTCTCCAAATCGGTCGGGTGGTCGTCTCTGCCTAACTGGTCTCCTTGGGCTGATTCTTGGTATGGGAACTGGGTCGCTAGATGACCGCCTGCTATCTGCGACTGCGGTTGCACGCGGCTGATCACCATGATTTCGGAAATTGTCATTCCGATGATGACCCTGGTTCTCCCATAAGAACTGTTTCACTGCAGTCTCACTGGTTGGAACTGTTTCACTGGTTGGAGTACCAACATTTGGGTTCGGTCAGCAACTGAAGAAATCCTGCTAGCCGTGGAATCCACAGTTCTGTCACCAGAAGTGTTTCGACTTGCGTCCAACGGCTCCCTATTGCTGGTTACCTCTGACCTAATGGTAACGCCTCCATTTAACGGGTTTGTAGTCCGGTTTCTATCGGGAGGGGTTCTGACCACAGGTTGTCGACGTGCTATCCTATTTGGGGCACGATATACGGTTGGCTGTCACTGCTGTCTTCTGACGTGCTCGATTCCGATCCCGAAACAGACTCAACCCTAGGGCGTGCAGCTGGTTTTGTCTCCTTCTTGCGATGAAGAGTAGCTGTCGTTTCTATGGGTTCTGTCGGTGAAATCGACACGAAGGGAAGAAGAAGGTTCCTGTGCAGAGTTCTGACAGGACCTTTGCCAGTCTCTAACTGGACTCTGAAGACAGGCACATCGCTGTCTGGAATGTCCAGAATCAAGTATGGGTCTCTCTCCCACTTATCTGCAAGCTTCTGTCTGCCTTGGAGATGTACTTTCCTTACTAACACTAAATCCCCAATCTCAAGCTTGTTCTCTGTAATCCATTCGTCGTAGTTTCCCTTGTTTATGTCGGCTCTCTTCTTAGTTACATCTCCTGCGACTTTGTAGGCATACTTCATCTTTTTCCTATGTTTGGATATGTAGGTTGCTGGGGAATTGGCTTCCTCACTGCCTGGTCCTGTTCCAAGATAGGCGTCTATGGACAGGCGTGGGTGCCACCCAAACATCAGGAAGTGTGGTGAGTAAACAGTAGCCTCATTCCTAGTGGAGTTATAGGCTTGAACCAGAGACGGGATATATGTCTTACAGTCACTTTTCTGGACCTCTCGGAGTGTTCCCAGCAACTTTAGAAGAGTCCGGTTGAACCTTTCGGCACTTCCATTCCCCATCGGATGGTATGGCGTTGTTGGACTTTTCCTTACATCCGCTAACCTGCATAGCTCTTTGATGACCTTTGACTCAAAGTTTCGGTCTTGGTCGCTATGAAGTTGCTCTGGGAAGGAATAATGAACTATGAAGTTCTCGTACAACGCCTTGGTTGTTGTATTTGCCGTCTGGTTTCTGCAAGGGATTGCAGTTTTCGATCCTTCTGGTGATGTCGTTTTCTAATCCAGGTCAATAAAACCTTTGCCGAGCCAGCCACAAAGTCTTGTCTTTCTCAGGGTGCCCCATATCGTCATGAATCCCTTTAAAGGCTATTGTCCTGTAGGCTTCAAGAATGACGACTTGTTCTACATCCTGACCATCCTGAGATGCAGTTCTGAACAGAACTCCGTCCTCTATGTAGAGCCTTCTCCATTCTCTAAGGAGCTTCTGTACTGGAATTCGGCACATCCAAAGAGGTAGTCGTGGAATTTAACTGTCACTGTCCACTTCAACGCGAGGAACTCCAACTTGTGCGCTCGGTAATTGCGCTCGCTGGCACGAAGTCCTCAGCTAGCATAGGCAATAACACGTTCAGCTCCACCTTGATTCGGCAGCAAAATGGCTCCGAGTCCAACACTGCTAGCATCAGTGTGGACAATAAAGGGCTGCGAAAAACTGGTGGTTTCGTCAACTGCTGCTTCAAAGTGTCGAAGGCTGTCTGTTGGGCTTCGCCCCATGTCCATTTGACAGGTTTCTTCGCCTTGTTTTCCTTTCTTGGCCTTTTTGTTGGTCGCTTGACCCTCAAACAGCTTGTTTAACGGCTGGGCTATTCTGGCGTAGTCCTTTATGAAACGACGATAGTACCCCGAAGTTCCTAGGAAAGTTCTAAGTTCGGTGATATTCATCGGGATAAGCCAATCTGAAATAGCAGAAGTCTTCGCAGGATCATTCCCAATCCCTTCTTCAGAAATTATGCGTCCAAGGTATTAAACTGATGTTTTAAAGAGTTCACATTTTGACGGTTTCAATTTCAATCCATAATAATTCAAACGTTGAAATACAGACTCTAACCGTTGAAGATGTTCTTCGAAGGTCTTGGAAAAGACTAAAATATCGTCAATAAATACAAGACATTCACGAAGATGTAGCTCGCCCATGCACTTTTCCATTAGACGCTGAAAAGTAGCGCCACTGTTTAATAGTCCGAATGGCATACGGTTGCACTCGTAAAATCCGAAGTTGCCGACTGAAAATGCAGTTTTGACCTTGTCCTCCTCTTCGAGTTCAACCTTCCAATGATGATCTAAGGTCCAATTTCGAAAAGTAACGATTAATACATCCACGGTATTGTCGAAACGCGGTAACATGTAGCTATCTTTCCTAGTTCTGGCGTTCAACATCCTAAAGTCTAGGCAAAAGCGTAAAGAGCTATCTTTCTTGCGAACAAGAACCACGTTTGAAGAATAGGGACTGTCGGAATCTCGTATAGCACCACATTCAAGCATCTCCTTCAAATGTTGCCGCACCTCTTCATACATTGCAGGCGGTATTTTCCTGTAAGGTTGCTTGAATGGTGTGTTATCAGTTAGTACAATCTTATGTTTTACAAGATTAGTATGACCAATATCGGTAACTCCCGTAGAAAATATACTCATCCAGTTGCCTAATACTTGGCGTAATCAAAGTAGCAGATCTGGAGTAAGATTGGCTTCGTCAATCTTAAGTCCGTAATTGTCATCTGATGGTTGTTTGTCCTCAGTTGCTGCCGGTAGTTCAAAATCTTAACTTCATTGATCTCACACAAATTAGATCTTGGTTTTATGAATACTGACTTTGCAGTCATGTTACATAAATGAACTGGCACCTTCGCAAAATTTCCAGTTTGTGGCAACTTTACAAAATGTGGTCTTATTAGATAGCCACTATTGGAGTCTATATTCTCCGTCACAACACTGCCTATTTTGTGACTCACACCCCTTGCTATGCCATTAAGTGTCATGGACTCGTACGGTCCAATCTCGACTTCTTGCTTGTTGGTTGACCTTACCATACAAGGCTGGCATGCAATAGAGTCAAATACTATCTGCCATGATGCAGGTGTCTTCGTTGCAGGTGCTTCTCCTTCAGCAGCTGACTTACACCGTCCTTTAACATTTGTGCCAATAATGACAGGACAAACTAAATTAGATGCGGTATCTGGAACAACTAACACTGGTACATTGAGTTCAAAATTAAATAAAAACGGGATTAAAATACAAGTCTCAATGTATTCAAGTATATTCCAAGAAGATCCATCTGCAAGTAAAACATCAATTTCTAGATTATCTAGGCTGAGAGGTGGCCTATCGGGTAAAGAAAGATAAAATGTATTAGATACGGTGGTAATCATGCTGCCACTATCTAAAAGACAAATAGTACTGATACCATGAAATAAAGTATCTGTCTTGTTCTCAGGGCCTTTTATCCTCTCTATCAAATCTGGGTTGGGTTGGCCTTTGATATCACCCACTTCTTGCTGACCATCTACAGAAGCGGAATTAAGTTTGGGCGATTCTCTAGACCTTGGCCTCGACCAAATGACCCTCTACCACGCCTCTGGGACTTGTCATCGTAACCTCCCTGGCCAGGCGGGTAAGTCTGGTTACCGAAACCTTGTCCTTGGATGTTCCTAGTATCGCTTCTAACTGGGCCTCTTCTAAAGCCTCTTCCATACCTTCTGGGTGCACCTCGGGGTTGAAAATGTTGCTGCGGTTGAATGGTAACCACATCTAACTTCTGGAGCAACATGTCGAACTTGAAATTCAACTCGCACCGAAGGTCCGCTAACTTGGTGTCCATCTTGGATTCCATCTTTGACTCTATGTTGTTCAGTTGTTGCTGCCAGTTCTGTTGATCAGCAAACATTGGCTTCTTGAAGGCAGGGCTGGATCTGGCTCTTCTAGCTTCAGCTCCTTGTCAACTTCTCGGATTATCTTCAGCAGTGTGCTGTAATCCTGGATGGTGTCGACCTTGTGTCTAGTCTGCGTCTTCAAGGTGGCTGAGTGTAGTCCGGACCATAGCCGCTCACACATCAACTCATTATTGGAGTTCCTGGGTAGGTATCCTCCTTCGAAGGCAGTTTCTAACACAGATTCCAGCCGACATCCAAAAGCTGTAATGCTCTCACCAGGGTGCTGCTTTGAGTGCATTCAATTTCTCAACATAGGCGTCCACCTTTACTTCCTCTCCAAGTTGAGAAATGATCTTACGGGCTGTACCACGTAAAGATCTTCTTATCGCCTGTAAAACCTGGCTTTCCCCTATCTCTGGGTCCTTGATCAAACACCTGATCTCATATAACCACTCTGTATGGCTGACCTAATTCTTCGGTTGTGGTTCGTCACCTGAAAACAATGGTATCTTAGGCACAGGGACAGGGTACAACGGCACTGCATGAGAGCTAGCTGTTTGTAGGCTGAACGAGATAGATGCCTCTCTCATTAGAGATCTGACTGGTGGTACTGGAGGATTCCTGGGTGTCTTGGGTGTCGCACCCATTATCTCCGCCACGCTCTTCCTAGTCGACGTTCTCTGCAGTGGCTTAGGCGTAAAACTATACTTCGCCGCTAAATACTGGAGCATCTCTTCCTCAGATGGCATCTTAATGTCTCTACCCTTAACCGGTCCCCACCCTACACTAAGTCAATAGGACCTCTTTGCCAAAAGATCACAGTGAACACTAGCACCGTAATAACTAAATCAATATAATAATATAAAAATCATATTCACAAATCACAAGTTCTCGTCGTGGTCGCCATTTATAACCGGGTCTCGGGTGTAAGATTTTAACACACAGAACTTCCCAGGTTTAAACTATTTATTCGTCCAGGTTCGCAATATACGAATTAAACCATTAGTTTGAGCCTCGGAAAGAACAACAACGGTAAAACTAAGAGCTTATGTAATATGGCAAAGCCTATCCATAAACTATAAAACTATAGCTAAGTTTGGTCTCGCGACATTACCATCAGAAAGCTAGATGTAGAATGCCTCGTAGGTAGAGATAGGAAGGCGGGAGTAAGTAATTTTAGCGCCAATAAGGGGTTATCGTGTGTCAAGCCCGTGCATGCAGTGAGAACTTCTCATCCCTCGATAAACACGCTAAACCATTAACTCACACAATATCGACACAATAAACAGTCAATCAATAAAAACAGCTGTACCCTTGACCTGTTTAGTAAACAAGCAAAAACTTTCTTACATGTCTTGTGACCCCACCTTTTCTGGTGATTTTTCAAGTGGAAAATTAGTTTTCTATATGAACATTACACTGCTGCATTATCCATACTTGAGTTGAATTTGCATCAACTCATTAATAAGTGACACTTTAACACTGGTGTCTATTGGGAAAATAATTAGTGGTATAATACCTTAAGATACGTTACCATCATTTCTGATTAAGTTGTGCTTACCATTACACACACCTAAGAATCCCATGTAGCATGGTAATCATTCAATGGCAATATTGAAAAAATAGTATGATAATGGACCTTTGGAAACGGCCGAGCACGACACATACGAAATATTGCAGTCTCGGTTTGATTGAGACTGTTCATGAGTGGTAGTGAAATATGCTAGCTACCGCTCATAAATTTTCTTGAAATGCGGCAAAAAATAATGGAACAGAGCATTTGTTTTATTTTTCGTCAAACAGATGCGTTACGAAAAGATAAGTTAACGGCAATTATACAAATATGCTTAATTTAAAATGTTACGTCACCAGATGATTTCAAATGAACTACGTTGCATTATACTGATCTCTCTGATAGCCACGTGTTATTTTAACATCATTTTAATGGAAACTTTGAAATTTACTTCAAACTAAGTCTGGATTTTGAGGTAAGTATCTTAACTATATTTATTTGAACAAAACACTGAAGAACCAAACGAATAATTTACTTAAATATATCGTAAAATCCATATGCTTTAATTTGTATACATGCTGAACAGGAGATAAAGTAAACTAAAGAGCAGCATCTAAAACATTCTTGGTAATGTATCTGTGCAATATGGTAATGTATCTGTGCAATATGGTAATGTATCTGTGCAATATGGTAACGTATCTGTGCAATATGGTAATGTATCTGTGCAATATGGTAATGTATCTGTGCAATATGGTAATGTATCTGTGCAATATGGTAACGTATCTGTGCAATATGGTAATGTATCTGTGCAATATGGTAATGTATCTGTGCAATATGGTAATGTATCTGTGCAATATGGTAATGTATCTGTGCAATATGGTAATGTATCTGTGCAATATGGTAACGTATCTGTGCAATATGGTAATGTATCTGTGCAATATGGTAATGTATCTGTGCAATATGGTAATGTATCTGTTCTAGAAAAGATAATGTAGTTTTGACATGAAATACAAAGTAATCTGCTTAGAACTTCCATTGAAAGAAGTTTAATTAAGATCAAATAATATCATTATTGATCGGACAAAAGTTTTTTCTAGCTACCTATATTTCTTGTTAATGTATAAGATCTAACTTACTATTCATAAAACATTGATTTAACTATTTTAGCAAGAAATTAAAACAACAAAATAAAATATTTTAAGAAAATTGGCAAAATCCAAAGCTGAAATGTTAATACCGTGAAAGAAAGAAGAACAAACCAAACCTGTACAGAACGCCTGTAGGCGTTATGAAGCCTTCACAGCTTAAAGCTGTACAGTCCCTATTTTAACTGGTAATAACTCATGAATATGAATCAGTCACGTGTGAAGTCGTTTCAAATCGGCGAACACCCCAAAAGTCGGTATATAAGGAGAAATCGATACGTAAAATTTCACATTTTTATTTAGCCTCCGTACAGTTAACATCGATAAATATACGGCTCCAGAATATATGTGATAAAAAAATGGATTTGAACCCCAGCCTTGCACTTGTAAGATTTGAAAGATGTACGCTCAACCTCTAGACCACTGCTATTTATTGGTATTTTGTAGCATTTGTAACACTAAATAGGCATTACGTAATAACAAGAGCGCGCACACAAACTCATCAAGCGCTAAATAACAAGTCGAGATATGGTTGATTTGAGGCGAAGTATTAGTTTCATATTGATAATATACAGTATTACACCAGGCAATGTTAATTTACACGTGCGACAATATGGACTGCATATTTATTGATCCATCATTAGTTGCGTTCAAATATGTTAAGTTATTTTGACTCATAATATATGGTAGTTGGTATACTATTTTCTCAAGTAGCGTTGTAGTTCAGTGGATAGAGCACAGGACTTGAAATCAAAAGGTCGTGTGTTGGAGTCCCGAAAGAAGCTAACTATTTTTTTTGTAAAAAATACTGTTACCTGTGTATAGGTACGATGTGCACTGGTCGATGTATATACAGTAAATGATTTCCTTCGCTATATTTGCTCGCTTATATACCCGATTTCGACATGAGCTGGTGAACATGAAGTTACAAATAAAGACACGCCTTCAAAGAAGAAATCGATTGATATAGGGACTCTAAAGCTTTAAGGAGAAAAACTAATGAAACCAGATTTAATGTGACAAACAGCTGAGTGTTATTACTTACTTGTCCTTTGGAATTATAAGTCCGTTCTTAGAATACTACTAATAGACATATAAAAAGATCGGACAGGGAAAGTAGCATTCAAGGAGGACAGTAAACCACAAAACACAGAAACAAACACGCAAACAGACAAACAAGAAGGCAAAAGCAATAATAAATGCAAACGACATCACAAACACAAAGGGGTTGACAATAGGGCTACCGCCTTGGAACGGTCAGTGGCAAAGTAGGCCACTGGGGGTTTAAACCGGTTCTAGGGTGCACCAAACCTCACACTTACCCTGCTGTCATCCCATTAAAACAGGACTAAGTTGGTGCTAGGAATTGGGGGGGGGAGGGGGGAGTTTGGGGGCGGGGTGTTAGAGGTGTTGCACCTGGGGGGGGGGGGGGTTGGGGGCGGGGTGTTAGAGGTGTTGTACCTGTCATGGACAGACTTAGTAACCCGAGTCTGCAACTTTCCTCTCTTGTTTGTGTTCGCAGTACACAAATTGCTACATATTTTTATATACTTTGCAGACACAGCAATTTGGTATAAACTTTATCGAAATTGACCATGGGAAAAATCTTTGTGATGGGATAATCCGGTGGGGTACACTGGTTAGTATCTGTTTGTTTTAAAAAGTGTATGTTATCCATGTTATCTATCTGAGATAATGGTATTTGTTGGGGAAAAAACTGCTCCAGTTGTCGGCTATATGGAGATAAAAATAAAAGTGCTTTACTTACTGGTTGTAGATGCGAAATTATTGACAACATGTTCATGCAAAAGTAGATCCGTAAAAAAACAGATACGTTACCATAGATACATTACCATATCTGATAATGAAACTGTGTTTGTTTTATAAATCAAAGTTATTTTTAAAGAACTACTATTGATTAGTTAAATATTTTATGAAAGTTTCAGTGTGTTTCATGTTTGTGTTCATTTTGTTGAATTATATGCGATGTTTGCATATCATTTAAACAGATACGTTACTATTCATTGGCTTTGCACTGGAGTTAGTCTAAAGATTCATCAAATTAGTATCATCCTGCTTTTTTTCGTCAGCATTGCAGAATTAAATTAGTGTTACTACATGGTATATTATTGCTTCAATTACTATCTATGATAAACGAAAGACAAAGGATCGGTAAATGTGCAGGTGTGCTATTTTACCTCAATTACTAGGCTTATTTAAACTGAAAATACCTTATCAAACATGTAAAGTGTTCGAGTAAGTTTTATGATACTCTAATGCCTAAACATTGTTAGAATTTTTAATTGCATGACTAATCAGGCAATTTCACATTCAGTCTATCACACTGTTCCTAAAAGATAAACTTTTTGAAGTAACGTATCTGTTCTTGAGTAAATTTGAAGTATATAGTGATTTTATTTCATAGTACATACCAACACAAATTCTGAAACCTAAGACATTTTAATATTTTTTTAATACTATACATGGATTTAACTTCAAAATAACGTGGTTTATAAAGACCTTGTGTCAGGTTTATTTTCTTACATACCCAACTTTCTGATCTGCGTGTTTAGTGTAGAATTAATGTGAAGCGAAAAAACAACATCTTTAGACTAAATATAAGCATAAACGTAACAAATAACGGAAATGTTTGAACAAACTGGTAATATTTAACATCTGACTGTAAGCATATGATATAGTAACCCTTCTGGTTTTTATGATTTGTTTGTTTGTATGGTGTTTTACGCCAATTTCAACACATGTAAGTTTATATATGACGGTCGATTTTTCTGTGTTAGTGGCAGACCACCCATTTTTCATGAGTAAAACCAGTATTGTATACCTCCCGCCATCCGTAAGAATCGACACTTCCTCCCAAGTCGAGCCCCCAGTGGGATTCGAACCCGCAGCGGTGAGAGGCGAAGGTTTACAACGCAACGTAGTTAACCATTCGGCCACGAAGACGCTTATGACAAAGGTTCCATATATTTATAAAATCATCAGTTGAGTGTCATGAGACAAACGTCATGTTTTATTTATTTTAATTCTCAATTGATGCTTATTGATAAACAGTGTCAGACGACAAATTCATTCTTGCCTTGAGTCATTGAAAAATAGTTTGTTAGACATATAATTTATTTGACTTAAACCAAACGTTTTAGTATACAATTATGAAGGAAATATATGGGTTTCTTCACTCTGTCCGTGTACAAGACACTACGAGTAACCTCGGCGGATGATGGCGTATTCCGGGCAGTTCCTTAATCAGTTTAGTGAGCAAGTTTTGTAGATATGTAGTGTTCTATAAGGAGAACTTCATCTTAATCTTTTAGGCATACTCGTGACGTATTTCGCACATTTATTGGATCTCGTCGCATGCATTATACGAATTAGTATTGCACATATTAAACGAAATAAGTAACGTAATGAAGAACATTATGTAACGAAAGTAATATTATTAAAAAGTAATTTCCGCTATATAATATAGCTGCACACTTAATTAATATATATACTGCACACTTAATTCCATGTAATGTTCCAGAGAAGTCACGCAGTGCTTTGCACCCTAGAACCGGGTTTAAACCCCCAGCGGCATTTTGCAACTGACCGTTTCAAGGCAGTATCCGTATTGTCAACCCATTTATGTTTGTGAAGTCATATCTTGCCTTTTATTCATCTTTGTAATTGTTGTTTGTGTCTGTGCGTATTTGGGATTGGATGTGGTTCTTGAATGCTACATTTGCTATTGTGCTGGTCTGGACTTCCTAAAACAGTACACTTTTTAACACGGAATTACTAAATGTTGAACTTCCGCTTTGAAAATTTGAGCCATTTCAGCATTGTATTTAATCTAAAAAGTTTGCAACATTTTAAATCCTTAGTTTGCTCAGCTGCTTGAGTATGGTATGTGTTTTTTTCGTCTGTTATCGGTAAATAAAAGTCTAATGTAGCCATTTACAGAAGTATATTTTACATACAATATGTAGCAAAAATTACTGAGTTGCGTTTCTTTTTTCCTTTAGAATATACTGTGCATGCAGTTGTTCCTAATTCGCTACTTGTTTAATGCTTCCCGGATTAAATGTTAGAGCTTGTTATGTAACCACCTTCCGTAATTATTTCACCGAAGTATGGATCTGGTGATTTTTCCTAGTTCAATGGTGGTAAAAACTACAGGTACCCCCATTTCCCACCAAAACAACTAAACAATCTGAATAAAGACTTTCCTTTATAGGTGTAGCACACCCATCTCAGCACATGAAGTGTCGGCCTTTGATCGCATAATGGCAGCCAGTAAAAATTCTCGTTTCGTTTTTGTAATAAAAAGCATTTCCTCTAATTTAAAGTGGCATTGTGGATCTATTTGTTATATTTTTCAAGCATTGTCATGTTAAAATTGTGAGTTGTTTGATTATGTGGAAATGAGTGTATGACTACTATTTGTTTTCATCTAAATGTTTTAACGTGAGCATTCATTCCTGAGACAAGTGTTTTCAGAAGATACATGACCCTCACGTTTTTGTGGCTATTGTTGCAGCTTATGGGTCATTTGTGATGAAAATGTTGTTGTTTTTTAGATTTGTGCTTATTGTTTGGGGCGCTGGCATTAACATGAGCAATTTTATAACTACATACATAAGTTATATATCATTAGAACTTGAATTGTTAGTGTTAAATAAAAACAAATTAAATAAATTACTTTTCAAAATCGGTTGAGAAATAAATATTTTACAGCAAAAAATGCATTTTAATGAGGCTTTTCCTATGTAAATTCCTTGTGGCTTGTGCAACCGAAAATTAAGAAATCTCAAATAACTTCAGTTAGCCCTAACATTTGGCTATAAAACTTTTAGAGTGTCTTAATTTACATTTATCCAACATATTAAAAGTACTTTTGGATAAAAATTCTAATAAAAGTGTTTTTTCCTCAAAATGTTCATGCAGCAGAATTTTGCATTGAAAATGCACTTTATCATGCAGATATACACTTTTCTGCCTAATAAAGGGGTGACCTAATAAATTTTGCTTTATTAGGCACTGACCAATAAAGCAAATCAATGCGGAATCCCTCGGCGTTTATTGTACGTAACGTTATCTGACGTCATAAAACAAACAAAAAACAACATGACGGCGTCCTCTATAAGAGTAACATTCTGAGAAATAGGTAATAATAGTAATTCATACAGAAAATGTGGATAATCTACATGATAAATAGAATATTATGTCAGTGCCTTTTACTATCAAGTTTATTAGGCTCGGCACGAAAACGAGGAATGGCTCACCTAATAAATTTGATAGTAATAGGCACTGACATAATATTTTCTATATCAAAAACAATTTTTGGATGTGAACTTTTTATTTCTCAACCGATTTTAAAGGTATTTTTATTTACCACGAAAAATGTCCGATTCACTGATATACATTTTATTTAGGTCCTATTTCAATTTTGTCTTAGAATTCCAAAAATACTTTGGCAGAAACAAGCGTCCCGAACAATATATATGAATGACAACTGCAATTGCATTTTAAAACACACGCAACTCAATGTTAAAATCAATGGGTGTGTTACATCTTGTAAACTGTTAGTGACCACCGATGCCGTACTGAGTATTATAAACATATGCTACTTGTGTATATATGTATTGGGGTCACCATTTTAAAAAGCTAGATAGAGAACTTTAACCTTATGGCACGTGATCAGACTTACATAGCTTGTGCAGTTTCGGAGAAGTTGTTTTAAAGATTTTCCTATAGGTCTCACTAAACAGTTATTTTCCTTGCCAGTCACGGTAGGAACTTTCTGGAGCTTTAATAAAGATCTGTGTTATTCGGTTCTTGCTTATTTCTTAAAATGTGCACATATTTTCTCTTTTTTGGTTGCAGGTGACAAGAATGGGACAAGTTCATGATGTGATACAGGTTAGGATATGCCTGAATGTTTCTGAGTCCAGATCTGAGAATCTAAAACTGGGTAGTGATACATTTGAAAATGTCAGTGAAATGGACAAATTCAAGAGGGTCTCTTCAAACTATTGATATTAAAAAATAGCAAATTGGTCAACCCGGTGTTTTTTGTTGGATATTTCGTGCAACAGACATCAAGTTTCACAAAGAAAATATTTTTAAGAACATTCATTAGGTTCTACAGTGGTCCAGAGGGGTCCAGCTACATATGCAGAGCTATGTAAAATTAACTGTGTTGTGAGACGTATATACATATATGTGTAAAACCAGAAATCACTGAAATATACTTCCTGATAAAATATTTGGAAACATTTGATGAGTTTAAAAGTTTACCCCATGGTCGCCATTGTAAAACACAACTCGGTTATGCTTATGATACATAAGATTGATATTGTCTGCATTGACACAATAGCTGTTTTTAAAATTCATTTTCAATTATGTATTCTTATAGGTATACAGAAAGTAAATCACTTTGGTATTCAATCCTGGTGTAGTCGAACGAAGTTTCCAATAATACTATTCCTTTTAACTTCATTTTGAAAAATGACAAAATATAAAGTTTGGTAAATTGTATACGGGACTCAGTGAGCTTGTTTTAACTTCCGGTACATCTTCATCTAAAGATCATTCATGCGACGTTTGGTTAAAATCTCTTCCATCCGTTAAGGAGGCGGAAATCGTTTAAACCCCAGCGTTCCGTAGAGGTGTACCGGAAGTAAATCAAATCCAATTGAGTCCAATGCAATATAGTCCAAGCTTTCTAGTTAGCCATTTTTCAAAATGAAGTTCAAACTAAGATTCACTTACATGTTCTTAGTTATGAGACCTGCCTCTCTAGAAAACTGCTGAGAATAGTAGGGGTCATGTGGCATATAAGAAAATAAAATTCTGATCTTTGTTGACACCGTGAATAAACTGCATTCATTCGGCACCTCTTAAATGTGTTCTACTTTCACTTTCAAAACTGTCAAGTTGACAAATAAAATCATCATACAACCATGCAAATGTTTTTTAGCTATCACAAACAAGTCAATAAAGTCATTTTAGCCAAAAAAAACAGACCTTAAATACTCAATAATGCCTTTTATCACAAAAAAAGTTAGGGGTTATATATTTGGGAACTCCTTTCGACTACACCAGGCATGAATATCACAGTGATTTACTTCCTGTATGCCTAGAGTCCACCGTCACTATGTATATCGTCTGCTTCAAGATAAAGGTTTCAGCACTCTGACCAATCACTGATCTTATTTACAGCTATTAATAGATGCACCAAATTCAAAATTTGGCAGTTAGGAATAAAGGCTTTGTTCTAGAAAGTATGGAAAATAAATACATTATATAATATTTTGATATATCTGTATAGAGTAATGTTTTACATGCCCAATTTTATGGTGTAAAAATGCTCTATTATTTAGTAATTTGTGATTAAACCTCTCTGAGCAGCATAATGCATGAAATGATCAGAAAAGTAACTCTGGGGCCATTTTGGGTTTTTTATACTCAACCCTGGCCTTTGAGGAAATGTTGACGGAAGGACGAAGAGTAATAACAATAGATCAATGGATACACTGAATATAACAGGTTGATAGGACAGGTCAGTCCAATCGCAGCTTATCAAATGACCGAAATGCAACATGTTTATATGAACAGTGCGCGTTTTTCGTGATTTTATAGGGTCACACAAAGCAGAAGCAAAGAAAAATAATGATTGCCACAGTTTATTTTGTGCAGTTGTAAATGCCGTGTCTTGGATTTATTGTAAATAGATTAAAACTATCAAGATGTTACGGTGTTTTGAAAGACATATCAGTTGATAAATGGAAATGTAACAGTTTTGTTTAGACTAACGTTATACATACAACTCTTTATGAGTTCATATTAGGTATGGAAAATGTAACTCATTGCAGGTAAACAAATGTTAAAATGTCAAAGCCTTTATTTGACAATATAAAATCTAACAGTTCACTCGTAAAACCTGTGTTAACTACTTTCCGACTCCCGAGATCATAGTTGGCATGAGGTCGTCTGGACACTTCTGTTTATTGTTCTTTTTAAGCACCCATACAGTTTCACAGAAGATTTTCACGGGTTCACACAATGATTCTTCCGACGTGGAAAATGTCCCACCCAAACTGAAAATATAAAATTTAGCAATC
Source organism: Cyrtodaria siliqua (assembly GCA_037043455.1). Taxonomy (NCBI): domain Eukaryota; kingdom Metazoa; phylum Mollusca; class Bivalvia; order Adapedonta; family Hiatellidae; genus Cyrtodaria; species Cyrtodaria siliqua. The sequence goes on along the minus strand of JAWPHD010006626.1, from coordinate 92,160 downwards.
TTGGTAGATAAAACGTATACAGTCGGAGTAATCCGGGTTGATAAAACACATTTGGTACTGAATGTCACACCGGTGAAATTCAGCCCATTGAACACAATGCCAAAAAAACTATTTTTTAGATCAGTCATATGTTTCACAACATTCGTTCTCTTAATTACTCTTTAATCCTGTGAACTGCACATATCTGGCTCAAAAACTGTCCCATATCTAGAAAAACACGCCTATTCAATTATTTAACAGTTAGCGTCATTCATTCACACTATGCGTATTTTGAAATGAACATACGTCAGAATAGCATCTCTGCCTACCCTCCTTCCCTCTATGCTCATACTCCCCAAAGACATAGTCCTGACATTAAAATACTTTCTATTCATGACAACATATTTAACATTTAAACATCAGGATAGATTTAAATATGACATACAATCAAATCTTTTGAAAAACACATGCAAATGAGTAACTTGGGATTTTTTATGTAACTATGTAAGCACCCTTCAACCAACCCGGAAATACTTCCTGACTTGTCTGACACCTGAAATTCTGACTTCTAAGGGTAGTAGTAACGCATATGTATACTGAGTGCAATATGATTTTGATTTGGTATAGTTTTTCGCGATATTTAAATCTGGAAACATGTTTTACACAGTGAGTCACACCTGCATGCAACATCAATTGGAATATTATTTTTCACTATTGTCATCAGAAATTCAGCACGCAATATGTTTGTTAGTTGATATTTTGAGGATGAAAGCCCTCCTTGATAATTCGTATGACATACATTGCCGAAGATAAGCGACATGTCACGGGTACGTGCCGATGACTGCATTCAGTATACGGAAGCAATACGGAAATCTGTTAAACTACACTGTTAAATGTTATCAATTTTGAATATTTGTTTTAATATACTAAATTTGGTCACATTTTTAGAATGCATGAGAACGGATAATGTATGCGTGTGAGCGTCATTTAACACAAAATGCGTGTGTTTCACGCCCAGTGCGAGAGACTTTACAGGTATACATGAGGGTAAACGAAACGCATACACCTACCGAGTCATCAGGGTGGAGGAAACGCATACATAACCTGAAAACATACACTCTTAGTGTATACAAAACTAGTTTAAACGCATACTCCTACTGAAGAATAGAAGATGGGTCATCAGGGTAGCTGTATCATCAGGGAAGATGAAACGCGTACTCCTACTGAAACATAGAAGATGGGTCATCAGGGTAGCTGTATCATCAGGGAAAATGAAACGCGTACTCCTACTGAGTCATTAGGTTCGACGATACGTATTCACATAGGGCGTCGTCGGGGTAGACGAAACGCATCCACAAACAGATTCATCAGGGTAGATGCAACGCATACGCAAACTGACATTATGCAGTCTTAGTCATTCAAATAATATAAAAGTAATATAAAAGTTCTCCCACTTCCCACGACCAAGGTTTATTCCCACGACCAAGGTTTATATACTTACTCAGCACAACTCATTAATGTCTCTGAACAACTACATGTCACACATTTCTTTAAATCGTTTATGGTAGATCCAGGTAGGAGCTTGAATTTTCTATACCGACAGTAAGTCACCTCAACTCCCATCCCTGTCAAAAATAAATGTATTAAACTTTTAAAAGATGACAGAGGAAGAGCGAAGTTGTGATACATTTTAAAAAAAATGTTTAGCGTTTGTTTGTATAAAGTTGGATTATACTTAAGCATTTCGATCATTTCAGAAGCTGTTACGACGTTCTCGATACAGTTAGACCATACCAGAAGCTGTTACGACGTTCTCGATACAGTTAGACCATACCAGAAGCTGTTACGACGTTCTCGATACAGTTAGACCATACCAGAAAAAGGAAAATGTAGCATTCAATGACCAAAGTCACCTAAAGAAACAAACACTATTACAAAGATGAATAAAAGAAAATATATGACACAACAACAATAAAAGGTTAACAATAGAATAAACAGCCGCTAGGGATTTAAACCAGGTTCTAGGGTGCACCAAACCTCAATGATACACTATTTTCATTTCAATAAAACGAAACAGTATCAATAAATATATCCCAGTCAGGATATATCTCTAACAAGCAAGACAGCATTTAAAGGAAAACTGTAAGTATGACACATAGATGATTATTTAGATATGAATATAAAACAAAAGCCTAGAAAGCCACAAAGCAAGCACTCAGTGACTTGGCAGAAGCCAGAGTAACAAGAGAGTAAAACACTAAGGGTACGATAAGACAATATTTAAGACAAACATAAAACGCTAACATCCTTTAAGGATTTACATAGACGTCATCATACTAGGATCTACAATCTGTCCGGTTTCGCATAGTCAAAGAGCAACTCATAGTGGCGAACTGTAAGTGGGTCAACTAATTGTGTTTAAAAAAAACAAAGATAGACTAGTGCCGTGACGAGTTTCATTCTTTTTATTTGTCAAAATTTGAAGAAAAAAAGTATCCTTAATATGTTTGATCAAAGGTTAAGCATTACTGACGTTTCTAATATTTGAAATCGCAAACTCTGCCAATGAAAATAATATATAGTCTGTTAAAGGAATCAAAATGAAAGGAAATGTAGGTTAATAGCCATCTTAATTATCGGGAGTTCTGAAAAACTTGGAAACCAGGCAACTTTTTCCAATTTTCTGACGGGTCTGCTGTTACAAACACAATTTTAATACTCATTTAAAAAACGTTATTGTATTTCTCGGATATAATCCTCAGCTGTACAGGTCTCATTCATTTCGAATTGGGGCCTTAAAGGGCCATTCAAATGATGATATTCGGAAAATGGGGCGTTGGAGGTAATTTTTTTGCAATATTACATTCGATTGTCAAAATTAATGGGAGCCTCAGAATGACCTGGAAGTGAAGGATTCAATTCTACTGATTTCGAATTTTCTATACAGTTAAAAGGATGAAAGAATTTTCAAGGTCGAATAATAAGGAAAAAATAAATTTGAAGATTATTCTAAAACGCACGTCGAAGTCGTCATTTTGCGAACTATGATAGCAGAGTGCTAAATTACTATAATAATATTGTGATATATAATATTTCCTGTATGTAGAAAGCTAGATATGCAATAACTTCGGGAAACTTTTATTAAAAACGGACGGTGTTATTATAGTGGGTGTACAAACGTCAGATGAAGACAATACATTTGAATTCGTATGTACACCAACTGTATACACAGTATACTACTTGTTGTATTATGACATGTATTTGAAAAAATATAATCGGTTTCAATTAAAAACGGAAACAATTTTATTTCAATGCAACAAATACGGCAAGGCGCCTAGCTATGATCTGTATCTCTACATCATAACACACTCGTCTGGGGGCAAAATTAACATATACACGCATTACTACATACACTCATAGCTCATATGAGTGGGATCACATTTAAGAATTCAACCACACAATTATAGTAATTTAGCACTATGATATCATAGTTCGCAAAATGACGACTTCTATGTGCGTTTTAGAGTAATCTTTAATAAATTTATTTTTTGACTATCCTCCAACCTTAAAAATTCTTTCATCCTTCTTACTGTATAGAAAACTTGATATCTGGTAGAAAGTGAATCCTTAATTTCCAGGTCATGCTGAGTCTCCCATTAATTCAACTTTCAACAAACAAACTTTCTGTACAGATCAGTTATAATCATTCACATTCGAGAGGTCGTGTTCAATCCCCAGCCGGGTCATACCAAATACTTTATAAAGACTTTATGGAACTAGTAGCTCCCTTGTTTGACTCTCAGCATATACAAGGTATAGCTATCTATGTCTAACTGGTCGGCCGGTGGCTATATAATGTGGGTGCGGAATCATGTCAAGGGCGTGGTATTCCAGAGTGGTATTCCAGCGTGGAAGCCACTATGTGGTTGCCGGGTAGAATACAACCACTGCAATCTCATAAATACATGTCACATGCAGCGGGGTGGGACCCCGTCCCCATTCTTATTCATGTTTCATTTTTTAGTCATGCTCATGCAAGGCCTTTATCATGACAACGCGTGTGCAAACGTGGAAACGTGGCTCTAACGCAAATGAAGTGTCTACTGTAGAATTTGCAGCAACTACTGTAGAATTTGCAGCAACTCTGCAGTTCTGCAGATAATGAGGTTCTAGGCTTATTCTCCATATTTTATCTTGATGTAAATGGAGGTTGAGACTGGCACGTTCATTCCTGTTAGGCGCAATATAACCGTTCATGCCTTAAATGCCTTTCATGCCTTTCACGCATGCAATATAGATACCAGCGTGATATTACTGAAAGAGTATTTTACTGAAAGGGGATTTTAAAAGCGACGTATTATATCATACAAACATAATTAAGACCATTCGTTTTATTTGTCCAGCTGTGGCCGATTGTCTACTCTTTGACGTAACGAAAGCCTGGTAGCTAAGGAACATAGTAAGGCATTATATATGTGTAATCTAGTATCGCATTTAAACTCTAGAATCAAAGAAATGTCCATGTTTAGCAAATTTCCAAAATGTTAGCTTTGACGACTTCTTAACCACATCACATCAATTAAAACATAATGTTACAAAAGTAGTGGTACTTACGTGTCTTATTCGTTGGCAACTTAAACCAAGTCGCGCCATCCGCCTGTATTATATTGACGACAGCAATCACAAGCGCCAAATTCGCCAATAAAACCAACTTCATGTTTGTGTCAGATCTAAACAAATAATCTGCATTTGTGAGCTTGCTTGTCGCATTTATACCTATGGATTATAGACGTATACATTGTGTGACTCAGAGTGTGTGAGTCTGGAAGGGTGTTTCTTCATTGTGGAACAGTAAATAATATGACAACGAATCCATATAAAAATGTTTACTAATGTGACTATGAAGACGTTTACCTAAATCCTTATAGGATAATAGTTCGTTAGTGTATGATGTTTGTCTTTAATCTTGTCTTATCGTAACCTAACGGTTTGTTCTCTTGTTGCTCTGGCTTCTGCTGAGTCATTGAGTACTTACTTTGTGGCTTTATAGGACATTATTCGAATCGATGTATATCACTTGTGAGCAACATTCAATGAAAATAGATGTACCCTTGGCATGTTTAGTAAACAAAAACAACTTTCTTAATGTGTTATGACCCCACCATTTCTGGTAAATTTTAAAGCGCAAAGCCATTTTTTTTGTCTAAAAGAATTCACTGCTGCATTATATATACTCGATTTAAAGTTCCCGTAAAGCATTAATATGCGACATTTTAACATTGATTTTATATAAGGAAAACTAATTTGTGGTTTCATACCTATAATTATATACTCTTTCAATACGCCTGTTAATCGTTTTAGATAAGTGTGATGGTCATAAATAGATCAGTTAAACTGTTACAGACTTGATTGTTTTTCTCGTTTTTGACAATGTCCAAGAAACCCCTGACTCCCCTCTCGACATGAAGCAGGAATGTGGACACGTATAAATTTTGCAGCATTGCAGTCTCCTACAGATACTTTACATATACCTTTATTATATGTAATCTGTAATCATACTTGTATCGTCATTTGCCACGTTTATAATAAAATTATCAACAGCTGTTGTTTAACAAACAAGCAATAGCTCCTGATTAACGTGATGATGCAAACACGACAATGAAAAACATCTTTACGATGGTCGATGTTAAGATGCGATGGTCGATGGTAAGTTACGATGGTCGATGGTAAGATGCGATGGCAAGTTGCGATGTTCGATGGTCCATTGCAACTTACCATCTTACCATCGTATCTTACCATCTACCATCGCATATTACAATCGCATCTTACTATCGACCATCGCATCTTACCATCGACCAGTGCATCTTACCATCGCATCTTACCATCAACCATTGCATCTTACCATCGCATCTTACTATCGACCATCGCATCTTACCATCGACCATTGCATCTTACGATCGCATCATACCATCGACCATTGCATCTTACCATCGCATCTTACCATCGACCATCTACCTAGATGGCCCTAACAAGACAAAATGTTGGCGTCAAAAGGACACATGTCATTTATCAAACATGACAAATTACACCTCGATTTATTAATCCCGAACGTGTTTTTTTTACTTTAAACCAACTTGCATATAGACGATTTCTTCGTTATTCTATATTGGCTATTCTTGAAGTATTTATCAAGCATGAGTCGACAAATAACAACTTGATTTATTAACCCCGAATATGTTTTTTTACTTTAAACCAGCCTGTATATATTCCTTCGTTGATTTATACAATGCTTAGATATAGAAACTAGTGAAAATATTCACTTAGTGATATGGTTTACAATGTCTGGCTGCTCATAAGTCATTTTCCCTCAAACAACCCGTTGTCACATAAATGGAATGTTCTTAATTCAAAGAAATGACAGTCCATTACATATATGTAGACAGACATGATTAATGACTTAACCCTGTACATTGTAAATGTCCCGAGATGACAGAAGACCAACTGATATTTCACCATTAACTACAACACATTGCGACCTGTTATTGAAATTATCCTTTAAATCAGTGAGCAATACACTTCTATATATACATTGAAATGTTACAGGAAGACATTTAGTAACTTAAGTATCTTCCCGTTAACGCATTTCGGTTCTTTACATGTCTTTTGATGTTTCAGCATAACAGATGAAGATTAAGATTCTACGAAATGTGGTCTTTGTCAATACTGTTTAACACTATACAATCATTGTACACCAAATACCTTAGCATTGACGCTAGCTCCTTGCCATTGACCCAAGCTCCGGATCATTGACTCCGGCTCTTACCCAAAAATTGACCTTAAATCCGCCATGCACTGTTTTCTCATATTAAATTCTACTGTATAAGGAATATATGATGGGATTTTCATCTCCACGTATACACACAACTGACTTTCATGAATAAATACAAATATGCACAGGAAAGTGTGATATGTCGAAGAAAACACAAAGACATTCCACACGTATAAAAGACGCAGGCGGAAAATTAAACAATAATTGACAATATTTTTTGCAACATGAACTTGGTTTGAACACATATAATTGAAATAGCATTCCCCAATTTTGAATGAAATAAATCGTTTGATTTATGAAATAATAAAAAATAACGAATTAAACACACCCTATGTTATGTGTGTGTTTTTGACCTTGTCTCTACCTCGGAAGTGACATTGACTCTCGTTTCCAAAAAGAGGTCGAGTCAATGTTTAGTATCCGTGTATTACTCTAATTTTGAAAAAATACTACAGATTGCCAACAATTAATAAATTGGATTCTCTTATGTCAAAGCAATATAAACATAGTTTGGAACATTAAGTAAATAGTTCTATTATGCCGTAAAAATGCATTCAAAATAATTAGAGTACATAATTAAGCATGTTTGTAACAACGCTATAGGTAACAATTCCGCTAAATGTAACAATCACCTCTTAGTAGTAATGATAGTAGCGGTACCAGGCCAGTTTTCCCTCACGGGGAACGAGAAAACCTAATGAAATATGCCAGTGGAGACTCAGGCGTAACTCTCATTCACACCAAAATCTAAATGTAAGTCACGCCTAAATCCACACCAACATATTTCAACAGTTTTCTCAAGCTCCCCGCGATGGAAAAGTCCGCTGATACCGCTACTATCTATACTACTAATCAATCCGGTTTTTTCATTTTAGGAGAGCGCAGTAATTTTAGTTTTCGACTTTTCGGCGAATCTACTTTCGGCGAAGTGTTTCAATAACATTTGCAACTCATTAAGCAAAGTCAGACGGAACCGGGCAGTAGTCTTCATCATCGCTCTGCATATCATTTTTGACCATTGAGTATTTTATTTCCCTACACTTTGCTATTTTGTATTTCAGTTCAAGATATTATTTAATATTTTCAATATCCTTAAATGGAACCCAACTATTGAAATCCTCATTGTAACCCTTCCATTTAATCAATGTTTCTTTCTTTTTGTAATCACGTCGTATTACTTTTTCAATCCTGAATATTTCTTGCTTCGCTTTTATCATTTCTAATTCATAAAAGCTTCCATCAATGTTTTCGTTGTTTAAATCTTTTATTTTGTATGTCACAGGATTTGTGTTTTGAATTTCATCAACAATAAATATTTCTTCAGTCCAATTTGGGGTATAACCTTTCTCAAACGTTCTTTTATATTTGCTGATTCTAACATTATCCCCTATTTTAAACTTTAGCTTAATTTGATTACTTCTCATTTTTCCATACAAATTGAAATATACCGTTCCTTTATTTTTTCATTACTAGCTTCAGTTGGTGTCATTTTAATACTCCGATGTTTTGTATTATTATACTTATCAACCATTTCTTGTAACACGTCTAAATATGTGTTTGTATTGTTTGCTGTGAAATATTTCCACATCCTCTCTTTTAATGTTCTGTTAAATCGTTCAATTACTACAGCTTTTCAGAAATTAAAAGTGTGACACATTTTGATATTATTATCATTAAGAAATTTCTTAAAAGTCTTGTTGTAAAATTCCAAACCTTGATCAACCCACAATAATTTACAGTGTCTTCCTGTACTGATTATCTGCTTGAACGCTTTGGTAATTTCTAAACCAGTTTTATTTGGAACGGGTACAACCCAAGCACATTTACTAAATAAGTCGAGAACAGTAAGCAGAGTATTTAGTACCTTAATTATGCCTTGAAAACGATTCCATGTCAACCAAGTCAGCAGACCATATTTTATCATTTCATTAGCAATCACACGGCGTTAAGCGAACTTCCTTCGTATAGGTTTATGAAGTTCATCTGCTAACTTGTCAGTCCATTTCAACGCCTTTTCTCGTTTTTTGAGTTTCCGAGTCCTAGTTTATATTTTGCACTAATAACTGGTTTTACTATCAAATTCTTAGCAATCTTTTCTCCAATAGTTTTAGACTTACTAGATTGCAAACCAGTAAGCATTTTTGTATCACACATTGATTTATTACTAGGATTCTCATCATAACAAATATCATTATCTTTGCAAACAGCATCTAACTCATTTACCGGCTCTCAGCTATCAAGCGGATTACCCGGACCGCAATATTTATAACCAGGAAGTGTTAGCCCTTTTTTGGGTAGCAAAGGGAGCAAAGCTTTATAAATATCAATATTTCCACCTTCTGTGTTTTTAACAAACATTGTTTTAGTAATACCGCAAGATGATCAAGTTGCTCTTAACATTTTTCAACCATTTTTTGCCAAAACATACTTAGGATCAACATTTTCAGTAACCATTTTTTCTTTTATACAATAGCTCATATATAATATGATTAGATTAAACTTTGTTTACAAAATATGATTTTATATTGTTTTCATTTTCTATTGGTTTGTACGGTTTTAATAATTTGTAAAGAATATCGTACACACTATTTTCTTCTTGCAACTTTTTGGCAAAGTACAAACAGAAATATCCACACAAGACGCTTGTTGTATCTTGATATTGAATGGTGTTGTACTTTATATTAGGTATGTAATTCAAAACTTCTTTTGGTGGTCTCAGGCCAAACGGATTGAAGTAATAATTATCATAGTAACAAGTCCAGTGTGTACCAGGTCCAATGTAATCATCAAGATTAATAATACCACATTCTTGTTTATTTTGATTTGTCGGTAATTTGTTCTTGCTAAACACTCCCCTGAATTTCTGTATACATAACCGCTTAACCCACTTTATTATTTCTAAGTTAGAGATAGGCTCGTTTTTGAAAATTAACTTTGTTTTATGAATGGGACACTTCTGTACGGTCTAATTTGTGAGTCTACATGCAAACCTTTTCCGCGGTCAACTCTCAGTCCTTTTCCTTTTCTACCTACTTACAAACCTTTTCCAGTTAAACCACTAATAAGAGATCCAATCAATGGAATTCCTAAGGATGCAAGCATTCAAAGAAATCCTCCATCTTGTTGTTGCTGCTTTGTCAGTTTGATAGGAAAACAACCTTTAGACTTTATCATCTTGTTTCTTTGTGCAAGTGTTAATATATTTGATCCAAGAAGTGCTTGTTTTTTGCCACTAGGAATAGTTACCGTCCCATTTTCAAATAGTTTGCCAATTCCAGTACTTACTAAGCCACTTAATGCTCCTGTTGCTAGTGGTGCTAATACTTTTGGAACAAATTTAGCAACTGTTGGTAATATTGTTTTAGTTAACAAACCAGCTAATGCGCCTAAAAAGCCTCCATTCTTGGACTGAGATCTCATTTGCGATTTTGATATATTTATGTCTAATCCCTGCCCACCAGATTTAGCCTTAATATTGTTAATCTGAGTAGCTGTAAGCAGCAAAGGAAAGTTTCCAGTTAGTTGGTTATTTTTTAACCTGAGCGTTAATTCACTTTTGTTTTCATATGCTCTTGCCAGACTTCGTTTCTGGTCATCTGATAAATTTACTGAATAATTTACGTAAGTCATAAATGTTATAAGTTAGATTAAACAATAACTAGTTCATTTCCAATAGTTTCAATAGCAACATCTTCCTTGTACAAGACTAAAGAATAAATGTTATATCTAGCGGTAGGAACGTTGTTTAGTTTATACATGTTATATCTAAAACTTAGTTGTTTTGTATCAATACTGACTTCATTTCCCTTGTAACTCAAATCGAAATATATCATTCCGAAGAGATTTTTAAAATTACTCACATTGAGTAAAATTCCAGTGTTTTTATCATTTTGTTTGTAAGAATAATTAATAAAATCTCTGAATATTCTTATAATATTATCATAGCTGTATTCAGTTTCTGGATAATAAACTCCATTTCCAACTTCCAATCGTTTTGTCTGACCATTGCAGATAAACAAAAACATGTTTTGGACTTTTGACTCCAGCCGTTATTCTAGAAACAGAAACAAAACCGATTAAAACAAAATCAACTAGAGAAAAGTACGATAGGATATGGAAACGAGTTGAATTACGACTGGATGCCATGACCGTTTAACTTGAACAGATGCTCCCGCGGGACATCTCTACTAGCTTAATTTCCATTAAGCTTGAACCTTTTCATATACATTTCCAGAGGTTCTGTAAAGTTGTCATTCTTTTGAATTTCTAAAATTTTATTAAAGACAATCCTAATTATCTCCTCATCATTTTCTAGTCCTGTGGTTTGTTTGGACATATGATAGAAGTTGTTTGAAACTCCTATGATGTGTTTTTAACAAAGTCTTTATTTCTTCTATTGTTTTGCTCGCTAAAGCAGCAACTACTGGAGGAACTGCACCAACTGCAGCCACGAAAACAGGAATTGCAGGAACCAATGCCAATACAGCAGTACAACCAAATATCCCACTGGCAATCTGTAATGTTGTGTTTATAATACCGCAGAATTTATAGCTACGCCTGTATGCAGCCACAAGTCGTGTCAAGTGATCAATTAATTCTTCTTTGTTAGTAATTTGTGCCATGTATAATTACAGATAGACAATAATTTAATTAAGATATTTAGAAAATAGTTGCTCGTGTTCTTTGAGTGATATTTCACCTATTTTTAATAATTCATCGATTATGATAATACCTTTATTTATCAGCCGTGGAATATTATTTCCTGATTCGATACTTCCGCATACAAACTCCAGATCACTAACCAAATCATTAGGACTATTGTAATATTCAACATCAACACAACCTCCTAAAATCTTTTTGAACTTTGAAGAACCTGTGTGAATTGGTAAACCAGATAATTTTGTTAGTTCCTTAAAAGCATTCTGAGACAGCTTTGAATAAGTGTTTTTATTATTGTAACGCTTTGTTATCAAGTCTATAAAATCATCATCTACTTTTAGGTCCAGCACAAATGCTTCTTCTAGTTTGGCAATAAGTTTGTGATGACCAACAAGCTTGGGCAAATCAATTTGTAACACTCCATAGTGACCATCTTTGTTGACTTTGTAGGAATTTCTTTTTTGTTGCATCCATTTGCCAGTCTTTTGTGCAGCTTCGCTAGCTGCTTTAATTTGTTCTAACCTCTCTATGTAATAATCCAGAGCATCCGCTTCATCAGTCAGATCTTGACGTTCTTCCTTATTCTGAATCTTAGCATTTCTGACGCGCCCGGGGCTATTAAGTAATATTGAATATTTAAGTTTAGTCGCATCGGTTGTCGCCTTCGCCGACCCCTCTTTGATTATTTTTCATCGAGGTGTTTTATTTTTGCGTCTAGACCTCTTATCTTACTAGATATATTCCTGCGTACCCTCTTAGCATTTTTAATATATTCATCATAATTATTAGTACTTGGTATTTTAGTTGGTATCGGCAAACCATGCTCATCAAGTACTTCTTTATTCACACCAGCATCCAAGCCAGCTAGTTCTTCTTCTTCCCCTTCATCTTCCCCATTCTTCTTCTATTTCTTCTATTATTTTCTTTCTATGGGACTAAATGATGCACGTTTTTCAAATATTTCTTCCGTGGGTTCGGCAGGTTTTGACCTAAGTACTCTGTCTGAGCTTAATTTTGGTCTAGACTCTAATGCCTGCTTTTGTTCCTCTCTGTAATCAGCTAGAGATTGTCGATATTTGGCGCGGGTGGGATACACGGTTGACCTGATAGGTCCACGCTCAGGCGTGGGTAATTGCGGTCCACGCTCAGCGGGGCAAGTAATTGCGGGCGTATTGCCTCAGGAAGAAGAGCCAACTGTTCAGCTAGCCGTCTTGTTTGCTCTGTTATTTCGCTAGTTACAGGTTTAAATACTTCTATATACAAATCACGACTAGCTCCTTTTTCTAGACTTTCGGATAACTTTATTCTCAAATTCTTTAACTCTTTTCGCATTTTATCTGCTAATTCTTTCCATTTTAACAAAGACATGTAATAATATAAGTTAGATTAAAATAAGATAAATTAAGATAAGTGAAGACAAGTATTATCCAAGAATTATTATAATGCAAATTCCAAACTATGATATGAAAACAGAAAACGGTAATTTTAAACAACTATGGAACTTCATGCCAGACTGTTGTTTTAGAATGTTCATTTGCGGTAATTCAGGTTCTGGCAAGACAAACACATTAGTTCACATGTTGTTAAAACCTTTGGTTTACTACGACAAGATTTATTTGTTTGCTAAAAACTTGGAGCAGTCTAAGTATCAGGTTTTGTCACAAAAACTTGAAAAGATAGCAAAAAAGAATAAAATTTCGGTCGAAGATATATTAGAATGTTCAAATGATGAAGTTATCCCTGTGAATGATTTGGATTCAGATAATCAGAAGATATGTTTGTGAACGCAATCAAAACGATATTATTAATTATTTCATCCAGGGAAGACACAAAAATTGTTGTGTAATTTATTTATCTCAATCTTATTACAAAACTCCCAAAGACATTCGTTTGAACTGTTCTCATTACATCTTCATTGCAACTCTGGTTAATCGCGAACTGGGTATGCTTTCCAAAGAACAAGATGTCAGCAAAGAGCAGTACAGAAAAGCGACTGACAAGCAGTACGACTTTCTGTATCTTGATCGCATCGCCCGAGGAAGTTAGTCAAAAGAAACTTCACCGGTAATATTTAATCTAATCATATTATATATAATGGGGCTTTTTAATGATCTTGGTGAGGAAGTTACTACTGGCAGTGTTAATATTACAAACTTTGGTATTGTGCTGTCTGAGAATGTAAAACAAAAACATTTGGTTAATTATCTTCACAAGGGTAAAAACCAGGAAATGGTTTTGAGAAGTGATCTTGACATGAATAAAAATAAAATTATCAATGTAGGCAAACCAGATGATGAGATAACAAGGCAATATGCTCAAAGAAGAATAACAAAAATCATATGTGGTTATAATATTGATAAAATTCCAGGCATGATAAAAAAATTGACAACAGGTGTCGAAGATAAACTAAGTCTGATACAAACAAAGTTACAAGCAAACCGCGAGAAAATGCTTGAAATTCAAAACGGATGGAAAGATGAGATAAAACTTTTGAGTGATGCTTTGAAAGAGTTAGAAAAGAAAGAAGATGTATTGGAAGAGAGTGAAAACTACAAGAAATTAAGTGAACAAATAAGAATTGGTGTTAAAAATATTAATACACGGATCGAGGGAATCAACAAACAAATGGTTGATAACAATGACCTAGAAATTGCTATTGCCGACGCTTCAAAACAAATGAGAAGTGCTTTTACTACTGAAATAACTCAAACTAAATTATTAAATGAGCAGATAAACAACGTTGCTGATATCAACAAAGAATTTGAAGTCATCAAAAAGAAAATGGTTGACGGTAAGTCGCTGGAGACTGCTCTGAACAAACTGGTTGACACTGATAAACTTGAGACTGCACCGAGCAAACTGGTTAACACTGATAAACTTGAGACTGCTATTGAAAGCTGCTCAGGATGAAAGGAGCAAAGCTTTTGATGACGAAATAGCTTCATTGAAACAGTTTAATCAAAAGTCTGATAGTCGACATACAGCAGTTCTCGGTATAATTGATGAGCTGAAAGTAAAAGTAGATTATTTAAGCCGGATTCCACTTGTTGAATATACGATAGATGGAATAAGTATTATTCAAGATTAATATGATGATGATAATACTTTTGTATCATACCCGACGCAAAAACCACTTGAAAGAACCAAACGTGATGGTTTTCTCGAGGCGTTTACTTTTGTAGCCAATCCACTTGTAAAAGGTAACGAATATTATAAAAAATATTCTTCAAATGAATTACATATTCTTAAAAAAGGCCGTTATGTATTTGAAATAGATTTTACTTATACAGGAGCAGATGTAGAACAATTCCTTATTTATTCGACGTATGAGGCCTTTGAGAATCTTCACCCGATAATAAAAAATGACAAACGAATATTAAAAGAAACATTTGAATTTTATCTCAAACCATTTGATCTTAATTTTATCTCATATAAGAGCGCAACACTACACAAGTTTTCAATTCTGAAAAATCAAGTTATAAATTATTTTACATACCGGAATAATTAGTATTAATAAAATGTATCCATCCTATATTATATGGAACAAAACATTGTATTATCATCAGAGAAAGCGTCAATAATTAATAGCTCAAATACACCAAGTACTTTTACAACTGTATTTGACAGACCATTAATATTAGGTAAGAACAAACAGTAAGGTATTGGACTCGATAAGATTAATTCTATGACTTACTCATGGTATGATATTAGCGAGGATTTTAATAACAAGTGATAATGTATAGCAATGGAACAGATTTGAAAACTATTAGTTTTGCAAATGAAAATTACAGTTATGCTGATATCGATAATTACATAAAACAATGATTTAACCGATGACTCACCCATCCCGATAAAAATTGAGTTTGATTGATCAAGTTTCAAATGTTTAGTTACAATTCATAATAAATTCGTACTTGATTTGAGAGAATCAAACTTTCACACCTTGATTGGGTTTGACAAAGATGCAGTTATTAGAGAAACTAAATTTGGAACTGTGACACCAAACATACCAAATTCTATCGAGACATTGTATATCCACTGTGACTTGATAAGTAATTCTATTGTTGATTGATCATACGGGGATGTCATTTTTGAAATAAGCACAGCTGATCTTACGTATCCTTTCAAAGACGAACCGATAAGAGTCGGGTTCTGTGAAGTAAACAAAACGATCATTAACAGTATTAATATTGACATTACCGATTTCTCTGATAAGATTATTAGTCTTAATGGTGTCTACACATCATTTCCGTCTTGTTTTGAAGGAATTAATGTAACATAAGTTATATGGCACGTTTATAAAATGTTTATGACACTAGTACGGGAACATATACGCAAGTTGATCGATTAACCGGAGCTGGCAGAGCTGCCGGGGCAGGTATATTTGACATTTTTTCAAAACTAGGATCAAAAATATTTAGTGAGTCCGTGAGAACAGCAGGCAAGAAAGCATTAGAAACTGCCAGAAAACAAATCTTAGAAAGAGGTTCTAAAAAACTTGGGTATGAAGTAGGAAAAATGGCCGCTGATAAGTTAGTTTCAGTTATTAAACCTAAACCAAAAGGTGAGATGATTTTAAAAGAACTTACAACGGCTGATAATAAAAAAGAAGTTGGAGCTGAAACTGAAGAAGATGTAGCTGAAACTGAAGAAGATGCAAATGCAAAAATTAACAGATTACTATCCGGAAGGGGAATGTTTTCATGCAAGAATTAATAGATTAATTAATAAAAAATAATCTAATTACTAGTATACATAGATTTTCGAAGTTATAAATATAATACTAGATATGAACATGTACCTATTCAGTTAGATACTCCTATAGCACAATCGGGAAATGCTACCAGGCAAATGAAAAGTGGTTATCAGTTTACACTAAATGATAGAAGTTATTACTTTGATTGGTATAACGCATATTTTGAAATCAGTTTTCAAGTAAAAAAACTTGCTGATGGATCTGCTTTTGCAGCCGCCGATGAAATTGCTCTAATTAATGATGCGGCTTCGCTGATTAATCAAATGCAAGTAAAGCAAAATGGAAAAATAGTTAACGATGGAAATAATCTCCACAGATTTGTTAATGTCAAAAGTTTACTTGAAATGTCTGGTGATTATGCAAAGACAACCGGAACAAACGAATACTTTTATTTAAATAATACGACTGTGGCAGAATCTCGAGATGATCAAGCTGGTTATAATTCAGGATTTGCGATACGCCATGCTTTAATCATAACTAATCAAAAAGTTGATTCTATAAATCAATTAAACAAATATTCCTTCTTTGGGGGTTTGGAAACAAACATGCTTCCTCCTAGTCAGATTCAAATCAGCTTGCAACTAACAGATGATAATGTACTAATTTTCAAAGCAGGTGGTGATAATGGCCGGGTAGTTATTAATAAATTAGTTTTGTGGATGCCTAAAATGATATTTAACCCAGATGGTTAAATTTATGTTATGTCAAATTATATGACATCAACAGAATGGTCCTACCTCTGTGAGACGATACAAGAAAGAGGAAGTACTCAACTAACAGAATCTGTATTTAGCTATATTTAATATTTTAAATATTTTCAAATTTGATTGATCTTTTTCGACCTTCTATTTGATCAAAAATCTTTACAATTTTGTAAAACAAATCTTCAAATCTTTGTCTGTTTGCAGAAGACAAATCAAATGCTACCAAATATTTATCTAAATGATACTTTCTGTGGTAAATAGTTTTTCTTTCGGCTGTGATTGTAACCTGCAATAAGATTGTAGCCATTGTGAGTGCCACAATTAAGGCAAACACGCCCGTTATCGAAAACTTCACAAGTATCGCTACAATTTATACATGCGTAAGTACACTTGTAACACAGCTTGGCTCTGGTACAATATTTACAAAAAGCTTCTTTTTATTAGTTGCACGACCCAGGGGGGTCAATAATATCCAAAACTCTTTCACAATATTTGCAATTCATTATATTATAATTTAGAATTATATTTTTAAAATATAGGCTTAAAGAAATATTATCTTATGTAATTATATAAATGGAACGTATAGAAAAGAAAATCAAAAACTTTAAGAAAGATCAAACGGAACATGCAAAAACTATTGATTTTGAAGATATAAATAAACTTGAAAAAGTGTTAATAATTTTTTCAAACTTTCAAGATTTAACAGAAAGAATCATAACAATTGTAAAACAACTAAAACTGTCATGGACACTAAAAAAGGAGATATAAACAAACTGAGTGCTTTTTGTAAAAAACAAATTTCAGAGGCAACCAGTTACCATCCAAAATTATACAAAGTTTCTTTAATTGCCCATTATGTTGTTTTACTTAACCAAGGAATTGAAATTATTATGTATGGTTGATGAACATAATATAATCTTTAATATATGAGTATTTACAGTTATGCGGAAGAAGATAGAAAACATTTTGAAGAGGAACAAAAGGTTTACGAGAAAGTAGCTGCTTACGAGCAGGCTCTTTTAACCAAGACAAATGAACTTATCAAAGAGTTTGAGACAGTTCACATGCAACGATTGTCAGATGATATTGCAGCTTTTAAAAAAGATTGGGCAATAAAAACTGAGATTGAGTGCATTGATGCTGTAAAGCTTCTCACAGATCTAGCAGAAAAAAATTAAGATTTTTAATGAAACACAATTAAAAGTAATGTCTGAAAATGTTGAGTTGTTCAGAGATAATCTAATCAGCAATCTAGAAAAATCTCATGTGATTAATACTGATATCGGATGTTACGAGGACTTTAAAACGTTTATCGAAAGTTTAAAAGAAATGATTGATGCAGAAGTTTTTTGATAAAGACGAGTTTATAAACTATTGCAAATACAGGATAAAAATAAAATCACTGGCAGCTGGAGGTGATCTTGAAACTCTTGATTTTGATAGATACTGCAAATATCATGTAAAAATAAGTCAGATGATAGATAATAGAGTTCTTGAGGATTTTTTTTTCGGAAATACTTAAGACATTCTTCTGGATAATGAAATAGATGCTCTCTTGGATGAGGTTACTAACGAAAACACCAATGAACATGTTTATGAGGTTACCGATGAAGATACCGATGAGGACGCCGACGAGGATATCGAAGAGGACGCCGGCGAGGATACCGATGAGGACGCCGGCGAGGGTGAAAATATTAAATAAAATAATGTTATTCAATTAATTAATAAATTAACTAATTAATATAGGCTTAAATAAATAATCTTATGTAATATTATAATAATGAGTATCTGAGGAATTGAAACATCCCCAAAACAGTATAGCAAGGTATTTAAAGTAGACGGTTATTTAAGTAATGATCCGGTTGTTCAACTACAAAAAGCACACACTCCAGTTACCGGATGATAAAGGAGGTTTTGATTATGTATACAAAACGGCTTACTTTGCATTGGAGGCTGTAATAATATTAAACAAAAATCAAATATCAGAAGCATTAGACAAAGCACAGGAAGAAATTATAAATAGAATTAGAAATTGGATTCAGATGGGAAGTGGTTGGGTAATTGAGACACTAGACACACACTATACAAATCGAATAAAGTATAAGCCTTTACGGGGTAGCTCTTATTTGGATTTACCAAAAGAACTTGCTAATTCTAAAAAAAGGATTAAAACAAATCCCAAAAATAGAAAAACAAAACAACATTTGTTTTAACATATTTGGGTATGAAAATAATCAAGTATACCCTTTGCACATATAAAAAAATAAAGCAGAAAAAAACATGTGATATGCTTTTAATCAACGAAGAAGAAAAAAATCATTACGTATGGATAAAAGATTTTGACAGACTAATGTTTAGTCAAACAGCATACGAGGGGAAAAATGGTTTATAAAGCCAACAGTTCGGATACAGTAGCAGCATTTCTCGATCTTCATCTCTCGATTTCAAATGATTGTATTCATACTAAAATCTATGATAAGAGAGCTGATTTCAATTTTAACATCGTTAACTATCCACACCTGGATGGAGATGTACCTCGTGCTACCTCATATGGGGTGTATATCTCCCAGCTCATTCGATTTGCTAGAGCGTGTAATGATGTTATAGACTTCAATGATCGAAATCAAGTTATTACAAGTAAACTTCTTCAGCAGGGTTTTCGTTATCACAAACTACATAGATCTTTCTCTAAATTCTACCGCCGCAACGAAGGCCTGCTGGAAAAGTACAACACCAACCTTAAAACACATATCACAACCCTCATTTTATGGAGATGTGGTCTATAAACTTCGTAAGTTAAAGGGGTCTGACGGGTTTCCTGACCGCTTTACAAATTTAATCAGGAAGTTCGTCAGAAAAGGATATAACCCTTTGGTTTTACAACGCACTGCATGTTTAGTGATTGACCCCTTTACAGACAGTCATTACGCTTCAATTTTCACTTCTGCGATGACTAGACAACCTCTTGGGACTCTATGATTGTACCTACTGAAACCCCAACTAAGGGAGGTGGGTGCATGTGCTTTCGTCCCTCGGGTTTTCTGGTCGTACCCTAGATTGGTTTTCTCTTTAGCTGCAACTACTATGGTTGTTCAGTTCGATTCTGGATACATCCTGAGATGTTTATTATTTTGTATGTGTATCTTTAGTTAGTTTCTCTGGATGTGGACTTTATTGTTAGAGAATTCCTTTTGATGGGATGTAGTTTTGTTTACACTGTCTTGTCTATTTGGGCGCTGAAGACAGGATAATAGCGAGGATTGTGCGCATATAAAATCTATTCAAGCTAACCAGTAGGCCTTATTGCCTACTGACCGTTCCAAGTCGGTAAACCTGTCTTCACCACCCTTTCTGTTGTTTTTTGTCTCTTTCATTGTAGTTTCTAGTCCTTGTTTACAGTACAGTGCGGACCTATGATGCCATTGCGTTCGGACGCTGTGGTTTCTATAGGACCATATACCATTTTGTAAAACATGCTTGCAGTGCTTTACATTAGAAAGAGTTCTGGAAAAACATAAACCTGTTTGTCTTTCTCTTAATGGTAAGCAAGCAGTAGAGATGCAAAACAAACATGAAAAAGTTAAGTTTAAAAACTACGACAGACAGCTAATGGTTCCGTTTGTTATAAATGCAGATTTTGAAGCAGTAACCGAAAGTATTTCTTCAGCATCAAACAATGCTAAAAAACATACGTAAGCATGTCAAAAGCATACTGATTGCAGTTATGGGTATAAGGTTGTTTGTTGTTATGATGATCAATATTCAAAACCAGTTGTGACATACAGAGGACCAAATGCTGTTTACAATTTTTTGGAAAAAATGATAGAAGAAGAAAAGTGGTACAAGAAAACTATGAATGCAAACTTTAAAAAAGATCTAGTAATGTCACAGGAAGAAGAAGCTGGATTCCAAAAATCTAGATCATGTCATATTTGTGGTAATGGTTTTGCAACAACTCTCAAAAAAGGCCACGGGAGTTATACAGTGGCATACAAAAACGCCATCAGAAAAGTCAGGGACCATTGTCATATAACTGGAAAGTATAGAGGAAGCGCTCATAACAGATGTAATATTAATTGCAGGTTGACTAGAAAAATACCTATTGTGTTTCATAACTTGAGAGGATATGACTCTCACTTCATATTGCAGCACATCGGGAAGTTTAAACAAAACATAAATGTTATACCGAATAACATGGAAAAGTATATGGCTTTCATGTTAGGAAAAAGTTTAGTGTTTATTGACAGTTTTCAGTTTATGTCTTAATCATTAGAAAATTTAGTAAAAAACATCCCTTCGATTCAATACACCTCTCAGGAATACTTTGATGATAAGCTAGAATTAATAAAACGAAAAGGCGTTTATCCTTATGATTACATGAACAGTTTTGAACGCTTCAAGGATACTAAGTTACCCGGCAAAGATAGCTTTTATTCTCAATTAAATGATGAGCACATTTCAGAATGCAGATTATGAACACGCTAAAAAAATATGGAAAACATTTAAGATTAAAAATATGGGAGAATATCATGATCTGTATCTTAAGATTGATGTGCTTTGCTGACAGATGTTTTTGAAAACTTTAGAAACATGAGCATTGAGTATTACAAATTAGATCCTTGTCATTACTTCAGTAGTCCTGGTTAAGCCTGGGATGCATGCCTCAAGATGACTGATATCCAACTTGATTTAATAACTGATATTGATCAATATTTGTTTGTGGAAAAAGGATTAAGAGCCGGTAGGAGTTATATTGCAAACATATATTCACAGGCTAACAATAAATATATGAAAAATTATGACAAGAAAAAAGAAAGCAAGTACATAATATATCTCGATGCTAATAACTTGTACGGGTGGGCCATGTGTCAACCGTTAACTACTGGTAACTTCAAGTGGGTTGATAAGTTTAAAAAAAGAAAATCAAATTACATTGTTGAGTGCGATATTACGTAATCTGAGAAACTGCATTACTTGCATAATGATTATCCTCTCGCCCCGGAAAGTTTAAATATCAAAGATGAGTGGTTGTCAGACTTTTGTAAAAATTTAAAACAAAAGTTTAATTTAGGACATTGTAATGTTAACAAACTTGTTACGACGTTGAAAAATACAGATGTCGTGCTTTTCAGAAACTTAGAATTGTATAAAAAGCTTGGATTGAAGTTACCAAAATACACCGAATACTACAGATCGACGAATCAAAGTGGTTGAAAACATACATAGACTTTAATACTGCCAAGAGAACAGCTGGTAAAAATGCTTTTGAAAAGGATTTCTTCAAACTGATGAACAATTTAGTTTTTGGTAAAACTATGGAAAATTTGAGAAAAAATGAATTGGGGTTTTAAGGCGCACCAACACATGAAAAGGTTATATGGCGCCTAAAAGGCATGAACATGCCAGGCTCAACTTCCATGTACATCGAGATAAAATATGGAAAATGGGCCTATAATCTTCTTACCCTGAACTGCAGAGTTGCTGCAAATTCTATCGTAGAAACTCCATTTACGCTGGAGCCACGTTATTGTTTTTCTGCCACTGCTCTTTTGATGCGAGCGAGATAGCACCTGAAACAATGCAGGGATCATGATGAAGACCTTTAATGAACATGAACAAAAAATGATAATATGAACATGAATTTGGGGGGATTCTGCCCCTCTGCTTACCCCTCCAAAGGGATCTGCAGTGGCCGTATTCTTTGCCCCGTGACCAAACGGGGCAAAGAATTAATGTTAAATTGACTCACGACGAGGAGGTTCTCTTAAAATATGCGGCAAGACCTTCATTTATTTCTTGTAAAATGTTTAATGAAAATGTATTTGCCATTAACAGAATAAAAGAACGATTAGTTTTAAATCGTCCTTGTTATGTTGGCATGTGTATTTTAGACTTGTCAAAAAATTTGATGTATAATTTCCATTAAAACTATATCAAAAAAAAAGTTATTATTTACTGATACCGATTCCTTGTGTTATGAAATAGAAACAAAAGATGTGTATGCGGACTTTTACAAAGATAAAGAACTGTTTGATAATTGTGATTATGATCCAAAAATTCAGTTTCATTTTAATGATAATAAAAAGGTTATTGGCAATATGAAAGATGAAACGTGCGGTATGCCTATTGTTGCATTTGTTGGTTTGCGAAGTAAACTATATTCGTATGTGCTAGGTAATGAGGTTAGTGCAAAGAAATGTAAGGGTGTTAAAAAGTGTGTTGTTAAAAAACAGATAGCATTTGACGATTACAAAAATATTTTGTTTACGGCAACAGAAGCTCACTATGAGATGAAAGTTATTAGATCACAAAAGCAAAACATAAGCAGCTATGCAATAAATAAAACAAGTGTATGAGCTTATTATAATAAACGGTACATACTAGATAACGGACAAGATACGTTAGCATGCAAGTAAAACATACCATGATAGAGTATGATAGATGTTAATTGTAATGGCTGAGTAACATTCAAGGGTTCAAAAATAATTATATATAGTATTATTATATAATGGAACAAGAAAGATTAGAAAAGGTTTGCAAAAAATTTAACCATTTAAAAGATAAATATAGAAGAGAATTGATGAGAGGTAAGCAACTCCAAGAAGAATATGAGGTAGTCCTGATGATTTTATGGACACCAAAAAAAGGCGATTGCTGGTTGAAATGGATAATTATGAACGTGAGCTTGCCGGAAACAGAGAAGAGCTTCATGAACTGAAATACAAAATAGCAAAGTGTAGGAAAATAAAATACTCCATGTTAAAAAATGATATTCAGAACGATGATGAAGACTACTGCCCGGTTCCGTCTGACTTTGCATAATGAGTTTCAAATGTTATGTTATTAAAACGACAAAATCGGATTGATTAGTAGTATAGATAGTAGCGGTATCAGGCGAGTTTCCCTCGCGGGGTGCTTGAGAAAACTGTTGAAATATGTTGGGGATGATTTAGGCGTGACTTACAACCTTACCACATCACCTTATTAAAGACAATCTAATTTCTCTTATTCAAAAAACATTCGCTAGAGAAAATACTACATTTTTGGCATGTAATAATATTAAAGCGTTTTTCACTAACGGCAGTTTAGACAATTTTACTATGTGGACTTGCTATGAAGTTTGTGAAGCACTCATCTTCCTTATAGATAATATTTTCGTCAGGTATGGTACCACCGTTTATAGACAAATTGTTGGTATCCCTATGGGTACGAACTGTGCACCACTTGTCGCAGATTTGTTTTTATTTTGCTATGAAAGGGATTTCATGTTGAGTCTTTCACCAGATACCCAGGCAGATATTATTGAAGCGTTTAATGACATCTCACGGTATTTGGATGACATACTGAACATTGACAACCCTTTCTTTCCAACTATGGTTCATAATATATATCCTAAAGAACTTCAGCTTAATAAAGCTAATGTATCTGATAATAACGCTTCTTTTCTTGATTTAGAAAATGGTGAAATAATTAGCAAAATCTATGACAAGAGAGATGATTTTAATTTTGACATTGTTAATTACCCCCACTTGGATGGTGATGTTCCCCGAGCAACTTCTTATGGGGTGTATGTGTCTCAACTTATTCGTTTTTCAAGAGCTTGTACTCGAGTTGAGGACTTTAATATTCGTAATCTTTGTATAACTAAAAAGCTACTCAATCAGGGTTTCCGTTACCATAAACTTCGTAAAACCTTTGCAAAATTTTATTATCGTAACCCTGATCTTCTTTCCAAATATAAAAGTAATTTAAGGACTCTTCTGCGACAAGGACTAACACAACCTGACCTCTATGGTGATGTGATTTATAAACTTCGTAAGATTCATGGTCATGATCACTTTCATACTATCTTTGTTAAACTTGTTAAAAAGTTTATCAAAAGAGGTTATGACCCTATCATTTTGCAACGTACTGCATGCTTGGTGGTGGACCCTTTTCCAGTTCGCCACTATGCTTTCCTCTTTAATTGTACGATGACCGGACAGGCTGTGGACCCTATGATGACGCCTACCCAAAGCCCATTGGGACGGTGGCGTTTGCTGTTTGTCTATAATCTTTCCTGTCGTGCCCTTAATGGTTTATTCTCTTGTTGCTCTGGCTTCTGCCAAGTCAATGAGTACCTTCATTGTGGCTTTCTAGGCCATTGTTTTTTTGTATTATATTTACACGAGCATATTTGTGTTTTACTTATATTGCCTATTGATGCTGCCTTGTTGGTTAGAGATTAAATCATGGCGGGGATTTCTTTATTTACACTGTCCGGTTTTAATGGGTTGACAGTAGGGTAAGTGTGAGGTTTGGTGTCCCTAGAACCGGTTTAAACCCCCAGTGGCCTACTTTGCCACTGACCGTTCCAAGGCGGTAGCCCTATTGTCAACCCTTTTGTGTTTGTGATGTTTTTTGAATAAGAGAAATTAGCTTGTCTTTAATAAGGTGATGTGGTAAGGTTGTATATAGTGTAAAGAAGTCATAAGTGCTTATTAATGAAACTTGACCTTTCTTGAAAATTTTATTAAGAACGTCTCCTGAATTTTTTATAGACCAAAATAAATTAATCCCAGAGTTTTCATAGGTTTTATCACAATATAGTTTAACGTGATCTTTAATGGCAGTAAGACAAGAAGTTAAAAATGTGGAGAGGTTTGTTGTGGTGCAGGCACTAGAATTCGAAATAAAGCGAGCCTTATATGGATTTTTATGTAATTTAGGAATCCAGTACATAGTAGGCAGTTTATTTTGCTTATCGTTTACACCAGCCTTGAAAGTAGTGCACCGAGTGATATGTGCGGAAACAACATCATCCTGGGCAGAATTAACTGGAGTATACGAATTGGTGCTGCCGAGTTCCAGAGATAAAACATTGACGTAATGTAGGCGTCAAACAATAATTACATTATTAGCTGCTTTATCTGCAGGAACTAAAACAAATTTATTATGAAATTCCTGAATTCCCGATTTAAAATTACGAAAGGTAGACCTAGGTCTCGGAGGAAGTAAAGAGGGATTAGCATTATAAAAGTTAATACGTGTATCTATAATTTTCAGAATTGACTTTTTCTAAGTAGAAAGTGAGTTTGGGTCCGCATGTTCTCTACGACACCATTTGATACTAAAATCTTCAATGGAGTGGGCGATCTGGGCACGACAGGCATTAAAATCAATAGTTGAAGGTAATCTATATTTAGGACCTTTCGAAAACAAATGCCGAATACGTTTATCAATAATATCAAAATTACAAGTGATAACATGAACTCATGGAGCATAGCAAAATTTTGATGTGTAGCATTCACATTCCTTAGGAGTATTATGTACTATATCAAGGTCAGAAACTATTTTGTTGTAGTTAAAAATAATATTTCTAATAGGCTTTTTATACTTATAACAAATTACAGGACTTTCAGAATTTTTGAAATATTTTGGGATAGAATCAACTATATGAGTATTTCGAAAAATACTAGGCATGTCAATGAAATCAATACCTTTATTAATATATAGTAGTTTTAGAAAATGCCTGACGTGATCAGACTCCTTGTCAATAAGTTCATTAATTTCCAAAATAGGCCAAAATCTAGGTCAATACTGCAAATTATTTTTAAACGTGTTACAGCCCTATAATATTTTATTATGTATTATATAATTGTTTTTGTTTTCAAATCAACTTCTTTAAATTTAAAAGAATATAAATTTCTGTTATATATATAAAAGGAACCAAAATACCTTTAACATCTTTAAATAGATTATTAAATAAAAAGAGAAGATAAAACTGAACAATAATACATCTTGCTACTGCAATATTTAATAAACATTTAGTTTTATGTAAATTGTAAAATTGCTTATTTTAACAACAGAGTATTCTAAATTATTAAGAAGTAGTCTTAACACACTACCCTAAAGTATTTCTCCTCGTATGACTATTTTACCTAGGAGTATTTTACCCGAGCACCTGAGAAGTTTATGAAGAAGGAACATTCAAATGTAAACTGTAGACATTAGAATAAATTTGCTGTTTGAACAATCTCATTACAATCAGAATCGTAACATCCTGTTACAAAGATGTTTGAGAGCTCTGTCTACTTTGGACAGAATTTCAGTCCAATATTGCATCTGACTGCTTACTTGAAAGTTTAATTTTATACGAAGGATACGAGGAGTTCAATAACAGTTTTTTGATGTCTTACCAAAAAAGACAATGACAAATAGTAAAGTAAAAGTTATCCTAATTAATAAGGAAGAGATGTATTTAGGGCTAATGACCATACAATAATTAAAAAATACCCTACTGGAAAGCGTTCTGACTTTTGAGAATGTAGCTGGTTGAGTTATTTTTGTGATGAGGAAAACATTGGAATATTGTATATAAAACACCTAACTTAAAGTATCCATGAACTTTTTGGAGAGGACCAATATTATATAGATCAGCCATTGAAAATAGCATATGCCTCTGTAGTTGTCATTGGAGATCTTGAATCTTACAATGAGAATGATGATACCATCAAAATTATTCATTTATTGCTATACAGCCAATTTCAAAACCAGATAAGGTGTTGTTGTTCTTCTTCTTAGACCAGACACGGATGTACTTAAATTATTAGTGTGACCATTACTATTCTTTAAGATTGGCAAGAAAAGTATTTAGATTTGCCCAGATTAATCCATATTGATGATAGTGTTGATAAACGTTAATGTGAGCGAATCTTGTCGATAGTTTACACACTCACAGAGTGCGACAAGAGTGCGACACATGTTGCTCTTCCTTTGAAATTGGCAAAACAATGACATCTACATTAGTGATGGACAGTGCTGGTGAGGCTTAGGAATTATCTGTCCGATAAATGTATGTCTCTAAACTCGTTGGGAATAAAAAATAAGAGTTTAAACCCAAAGAAGTTACGCCTCCCTCAACATCTCTCCCACCCCAAAACATCTGATTTTTACTTCTTCTATAAAGTGTGCATGTCAGTTACTGATTTGGCGAGGATATGCTAAATGTGCCAGACCCAACAGAGTGTGGATATGAGATTGTTAAGACACCGGTTTTAATGTTATTAACCAGCAGTTAACGCCCAGAAATACTGCGCGAGGTGGTCTGCTTCTGTGATGATCAATGTAATGATGTTAGTTCGTCAAATGAACAGCCTGTGGGCATATACTGAAACATGCCTTGGCCTAACCAGCCTGGCCTCATTTACCTGGCCTGGCCATATCTTCAAATTGTTTCAAATTGTTTACCTTAATTGTTATTGGTCCAGGTCATGCCCTTAATCAGGTTCTTCGCAATTAGGGGCATTCACAAAAATGTTTGAATGTTAAATAACTATAATAGTTGCATTGAATTAGCATTGATTGTGAGATGTCACTGGTATTAATCATGAGAAACGTGTAGAATGAAGAAACATAACAGTCTGCAAATGGTAAAACAATAATAGTTAGGATATATTCATATTAATATGAAAAATAAAGTGAGTTAATGTTTGAAACTGATTAAACGAATGCGTGATTGATAAATTAGTGACAGGATGAATTATTTTATAACAATGGATTAATTTGATGATTATGATTCAAAAAATAAGATATGAAATGATATAATGGTACCATGTTTTTGGAAGAGTAAATTGGTGGATGGATGGTTAAATGAAACTGAATGTGTAGTGGGTTGATGGATGGTCGTTTGAGTGATTGCGTGGTTTCATTTTAGTAGGGTGGAAATATGGTTAGTTGCTGGATGGTGGGTAGTGGGACCATACACTATAAATAGTATAAGCCAAAGATATTCAATTGTATTATAATTGTGTTATATTTGTATATTGTTTTAATGGAGATTTTGTTATTTAGTGTTATAAAATGCCAACAACACAAAAAGATATGTTTTAAATGCTATATGTGCTTGTTGCATTAAGTTTTTAAGTTACTTGTTTAGAAATGATATTTGTTTCCACTAATACATGTGATTTTTGCTATATCACATTAATAAAACAAGTTTTTCTTATATCATCAATTGGTTGCATTTCATCATTTTAAGACAAAAACGTGTTGTTTCAACATGATAACTATCAATTTAATACTTCTGAATGACCCTCACAAAGTGTACAATTCCTACCATAATCAGTACAGCTGAATTGTCCCATGATACATGTACTAACCTTCATGTGATCTACTGACCATCTAGAAACAACATAGATGAATTTGGATACTCAAACATTAACACCAGGGTTGAAGCAATGACCATTTAGCCTGACCTAAACTAGTCCCAAAGGACCAACTAATCTTAGGCCAGGCCAGGCCAAGCCAGGCAAAGCCAGGACAGGTTAGTTAAGCCAAGCCATGTTTCAGTGTATGCACAGCCGTTTGAATAATTTGCAAGTATTTTCATGATGAAGATTTCTGATCAAAATAAGCCAAGTGGTTTGAGATTTCTTTATAATATATTGTGATTTTATCACAACAAGATGTTACACATACTGATGTCAAATCTTAAAACATGAATGTTATCTTAATCAGAATATTATTTTCAATATGTAAGAATGTATACTGAAACACTTGTGTATTAACTAACATGGAAGAAAATATGCTAATATACGCCAAGTACATGCAGTGTGCATAAATAGTGCATATATCACGCCGTAGACACATGCTATGACTCATCGAGTCACATTAAACTGACATCGGACCGACTAGTCATAGCATAACTATGGAAAACCTCGGCTGCCTTCTATTTGCCTTTTGCATTTTGTGCAGTACGCTTTGTAAGTCGTCTTGTGCATTTTCTAAGTTGTTATGTGCATTTTCTAAAAAAAGAGTATGAAAATGGACCTTTGGAAACGGCCGAGCACGACACATACGAAATATTGCAGTCTCGGTTTGATTGAGACTGTTCATGAGTGGTAGTGAAATATGCTAGCTACCGCTCATGCCCTCTAGCCCCGGGTTGAGCAGAACTCAATATTCATAAAATCAACAGCACAAAATTTTAACCATCCCGAAGATGGCATGCATATGGCGGTGGACATGGAGTTAGCCTTCTTTAATGTATTTCCCATGTCGTACGGCGTATGGTCCCAGTATCTAATAAAATGAAATGCCCCGAAGAGCGAAATAAACATAATGGAATTAAGTTGGGAGCAGCGGTTATGAAGCCTGCGTATAAAAAGGAGACAACATATCCTATGAGTGGTTAAACAATACCCAGAGCCTTTTATCGGCCGGAGTAATGGAACCACCGAATCAAAAATTAAGTAAGAAAACAAAAGAAATTGAAAAAGAATTTGAAACGCAGATGAAACAGGATTCAACATGGGCAGTAACAAAGCTAAAGTGATCGGTCCATCAAGGAGAGATCATATAACTGCTGGAAAACAGGGTCTGACTGTAACGTTTTGTGGAAATGCCTCCGGACAAATTATGCCTCCATTCTTTGTATATCACGAACCAAGACCCGGCCATATAACCCACTTACCGGATCTGTAGAAGGCAGTGACATTGCATTTACAAAGAAAGGGTGGATGGATTCATCAACATTTGCAAAATTGATGGATCATTTCTATAAATTTGCTGGAAATGATCGCCCTGTGGTATTGCTCTTTGACATTGTCAACAGTCATGTAGACCACTCAGTGTTCATGAACGCAAAGGCCAAAGGAATAGAACTTTACCGTTATTGTTCCAAAAGCCACACACGTGATGCAACCTTTGAATAAGGGTGTATTTGGTCCAATGAAATCAAAATGTCATTTAGTGTCAAGAAAGTACAGCCGAGAAAACCCCGGGAGGAATATTGGAAAGGAAATTTTGCTCAGAAGTTGACAGAGGCTTCTTCAGTTCTATTAACCACTGACAGTCATAAATGCATTCAGGTCTTGTATTATTTCAATTCTTTATTTATGATAATGGCCACCGGCCCATACACATATGAACATGTAATACATAATCAATATAACACATGATTTGGTTAACGGACATCAAAAACATGTTTTCTTTTCTCAAATGCATAATATATAAACATTGCTAAATTAATAATGACATTTATTATTGTCGAAGACATAAGTAAATAGAATGTGTGTATATTAGGTTGTTCATAATATTTCCTTTGCAAATACAATACTCTTAAGTCATTATACAATGAACATCGCAAAAGAAAATGGTATTCGGTTTCAATATCATCTTTACAATATATACAAATACGCTTCTCTCTAGGCATATTCATATGCCTTCCTTTTTCAATAAATAAAAAAAGCGATGATGTTCGTAAAGACACATACGCAGCTCTAAACTTTATGTATGATAGAATCATTCTTAAAATGGTAATAATAAAACAGTTTTTTATTGCCTTGAACCATCTAAGACCAGATCACTTTTGTAAGTATTGATCTTTTAGTCTTATTTCGTATCGGCTTATAAACAAATGTTCATTTTTTACACTTTGCCTCTCCCAAATATATCCAAAACCGTTTGAATATAGATTCATTTTTAGCTTTGTAACCCAATTGTAATAACATAACTATCTAAGTGTCTAAGCATATTATGACATTCGTTTACATATCTATCATCTGGCATGTTTACTATTGTAATCTAATACTTAATGATCTTTGTGTGCGCTGTTTGATACATAGGATATCTTTCACAATCACCTACAACTACAGCATTGCATGCTTTTAGTGAAGCTGACATAAATAGTTTGCATGCATAAATATACACTCGCTCAATTGATTCTATATAATTCAGTCCCCATATCTCTGCACCATATAATAGTATTATTTTTGTTTCAAACAATTTAAAATAAATGAGGCATTGGACATAAACTTCGTAGCGAAGACAATAAAGAAATTACAATTCGTATTGCTTTTATCACGAGATTTTCCGCCATTTGAAACACAGACAATCGGCACGAAAAATGTAATCCAACATAGCTAAATCTATTTACAGTGTCATCAGGCGTGTATCCATTCGACAACTCTGCCATAACAAGAGCTGAAACCGGCACTGACATTCTCAAGCCCTAACACTGTTGAAGACAAAACAGTTGCAGAAACTGTGCGAAACTGTGCCAACAGTTGCAGAAACTGTGCCAGCAGAGTTTCAACTGAACAGACAAATGCTAAGGGAGCATTAGAAGCATTAGAAAAGGCCTTAGCAACACCTGTTTGTGAGCAATATCAAACCATGCTGATTCGTGAATGAGGGATATGATATAGAGGGTCAATCTCCATGTTTTGACGTGTATAAAAAACTACAATGTCAAGCAAATCCAGCCGTAAAAAACATCTAATACAATGTCAAGGAGTGAAACTAGCTCATTCATTGGATTAAATATATTAGCTGATATAGCACTTCAAGGCAGCGAACAACAACAAGCATCAAAGAGTAATGAAATGGAGACCTCAACTTCAGGTCCACATCAGTCAACATCATCATGTTTGATATCTCCTGTTTTAAGTGAATGCCTGGTGTTCCCGAAGGCGCTTGAAACACAGAAACCAGTAAGACAGACATTACTAAACTCTTTACAGACAATATAACCTCCCCAGAGTGCATCCGTTCAATATCATTAAAACAGCTTGAAACGGTTAAGCGGTTTGCTGAAAAGGAAAAAAAAGCTAAAGTATCCTACTGAAAGAAGGCAAGCTAGCTTAAACAAAGTGCTAATGTGATGAAGAAAGGAAAGTCAAAAGAGGATTCTAATGAAAGCAAAGGACAATGAAAAAATCAAAAACTGAAAATAAACTGACACAACATGATAATGCTATGTGTGATGACAAAACCAAGGATTTCTGTCTGTAAAGGGTGCCTCATAACTTGGGATGAGGATTTAGAATCAGGGCTAGAACGTACATGGGTGCAGTGTGACATCTGTGATGGATGGTTGCATACAGAATGCCTGTCTGGACGGATCGAAGAAGACCAGTCATTATGTTGCCCTGACTGTCAATAAATGTATTAAACCCATATATTTGTGATATTCAATTTTTATTTAAGAGCCAAAAATACATCATTTAACTTTTAAATCAGACATTATTGAATGATTTTCTTTATCAAGAAAACTAAAGTCTACAATCAATCAATTAATACATCGGATTTTAAAGGGACAAACGGTAATCTTGGAGTTTGTATCAAGCATTAAAACTAGATTTTTTGTGTTCCATTGTGAATGAAAAAAATGCACAGGCTCCATGATCATAAATTTAAATTTGGGTTATAGTTAAAGACTTTTGGTTTCTAACTCACTTCATTGAATTGTTAGTCATCAAGAAAACTAATGAAACAGAAATTATACTTGATAGATTTCAAGTAAAGTTACACAAACAAGTCAACTAGGTAACAATTAAGCAAACAATGGGGCACAAATTGTGGGAAAGTTTAACAAATATTAGTCAAGTTTATTTGTCTTTTAGGAGCAATCCAACTGCATACCAGATGCTGGGACATCAACAGGGAATAAAATGACATTACGGAACTCTGTAATAAAGGGGTATCATGTGTTTAAATTACGACCGCCTTACCACACCACCTACACGAATACACAAACAAACATGATTCCAGTGCCTGCTTAGTGTGGTTACCGCCACTTGAATCCTTTCCAAAAACTATGCACTCTTAGCCTCGGTCACCCGGCCCGATTTTAATTTCTTCGTTACGCTATGCTTTACGGAGCCAGAATCAGGGCCTGGGGAAAATAGGACGTTTAAAATCGCCCTCTCGTTTTGGGCGATTTTGGAGAGATTTTGAGAGATTAAACGAGACTTTCAAAATACATCTTTTTAAGTTAATTTAATAATAATTTCTTATTTTTAACTTATGAGAAGCAGCAAATGACGTTAAAACGTTTAACTGATGCATTAACAATTGACGTTGTACGTTTATTTACAACATGACGTCACGCAAACATCGACTTTATGCACGTGAAAAAAAACGCGCGAATAAATTGTGCTAATCGCTAGTGGGCGCTTTAATTGGCCTAATCTGCCCAGACCGATATCTGCAAGTATAGACATATGCATGATACGATCTGATGGCCGAGACGAATGCACTCTTTGAAGACGGATGAAAAGCGCCAACTTAAACTTGAAGACGTTGCAGGCCTTCCTATAGGACATATTCCAAGAGTATTATCAGGTTATTTCCGATTAATAATGGAGGAAGGAAACATTGAAGCAGAGGTAACAGGGGATGCAGTACCCAGCCTCCCCCATGGCCTGCTCCAAGTGAAGAAGGAGGGGCGTGGTTTACGGGCTAATTATATTATTACCCATCCTGACATCCAGACTCGTTTTTCCCAGTTGTCCAAATTATTGAAAGGCATGCATGAGGGATCTTCAATGAGTCTTTCATTGTAAATTACTATCAGCTGTAACTTATATTGATAGTGTGAAATTGACGTTTGACGTTTGGAATTTTCTTCTCTTTTTTATGTTGATACCAGCTAGTATTTGTTTTTGGAACATGTTTTATTTGTTATATAAATTTAAACGGAGAACATCAGGACTTTCATGGGGGTCTAGATGTCAAATTAAAAAATTGATATAATATTAATATTTTTTATTCTAAATTCCCTCAACAATGAATGAGCCTAAACATGATCCATATTTTGCAAAGAAATTCTTTCTGTCCAGTAATGTGTACTATCCTAGGTTACGCACCAGGGTTAATTTCAACATTTTACGTCCGATTCCGTCCTAGCTATATGGTGTTTTCAAAGTTTAAACATTAACAAAATGGTTAGAACATCATATTTTGATTGATAATAGTGTTTTATCATGAACTGGAACATTTTTATAATTGAAGATATTTCTAGAAAAATCCTGATATACCCCCTTTAATATACTTTTCTTCATTTGTAAACATTTTTGGACGGGTACTACGACATTGTCCAGTTTCCAATAGTATAGACTGTCAGTTTGATGGATTAGATGGACAAATAAATATAATAATATTATTATTTATGTTATGTTCAAAGTTGTAAGCAAATCATTATTTTTTATTATAAAGTTTTTGTGTAATGTTCAAGACTTGAATGTATGCTAGCCTGCAGATATACTCTTTTTGTTTGACTACTCTACATAGGTACTAGAAAAATAGTATAGTCTGAATAAATATATTTAAATTGATACACAATTCATACTATGGCACAAATAATTAATAGATACTTAAAGATCTGTTTGGACACTTATTTCAGTACCCGCAACAATATTTCAACTATTATTCAACTTTATTTTTATTTTCATTATGACCAGAAAATAATAACAGCACAGTGGCATATCGCCACTGTGCTGTTATTATTTTCTGGTCATAATGTTCAGTAGTATTCTGTACAATAACAATTGCACCAGATGTGCAAGGATATGGGCATCTATTTTTTGTACTATTATTTTTGTTATAGTTTATTACATAGTTTATGTTATTTATTGTTTTATACTTTAAAGTTTAACTTTCAATAAATAAACTGGTTTCAAACAATGTAATGGTCTTATATGTCTTAACAATTAATTAACACAGTATCATAACAGACTTGAATGTATGCTAGCCTGCAGATATACTCTTTTTGTTTGACTACTCTACATAGGTACTAGAAAAATAGTATAGTCTGAATAAATATATTTAAATTGATACACAATTCATACTATGGCACAAATAATTAATAGATACTTAAAGATCTGTTTGGACCCTTATTTCAGTACCCGCAACAATATTTCAACTATTATTCAACTTTATTTTTATTTTCATTATGACCAGAAAATAATAACAGCACAGTGGCATATCGCCACTGTGCTGTTATTATTTTCTGGTCATAATGTTCAGTAGTATTCTGTACAATAACAATTGCACCAGATGTGCAAGGATATGGGCATCTATTTTTTGTACTATTATTTTTGTTATAGTTTATTACATAGTTTATGTTATTTATTGTTTTATACTTTAAAGTTTAACTTTCAATAAATAAACTGGTTTCAAACAATGTAATGGTCTTATATGTCTTAACAATTAATTAACACAGTATCATAACAGACTTGAATGTATGCTAGCCTGCAGATATACTCTTTTTGTTTGACTACTCTACATAGGTACTAGAAAAATAGTATAGTCTGAATAAATATATTTAAATTGATACACAATTCATACTATGGCACAAATAATTAATAGATACTTAAAGATCTGTTTGGACACTTATTTCAGTACCCGCAACAATATTTCAACTATTATTCAACTTTATTTTTATTTTCATTATGACCAGAAAATAATAACAGCACAGTGGCATATCGCCACTGTGCTGTTATTATTTTCTGGTCATAATGTTCAGTAGTATTCTGTACAATAACAATTGCACCAGATGTGCAAGGATATGGGCATCTATTTTTTGTACTATTATTTTTGTTATAGTTTATTACATAGTTTATGTTATTTATTGTTTTATACTTTAAAGTTTAACTTTCAATAAATAAACTGGTTTCAAACAATGTAATGGTCTTATATGTCTTAACAATTAATTAACACAGTATCATAACATGTGTATTGTATCAAAATAAACGGAACCAAACTTTCAGATGGGCATCTGCAGTATAATCTGCTATTCAGTTACCCTGGTAACCATTTGTGCCCCAGCCCAATTGTTTCATGACTGGATTACCTGTCAAACTGGATTACCTGGCCCTTATTTTGCATTTGAGACGATCCCTCAACATTTAGTCACGTGATGCGTTATAGGACAAGATGATCCACTTCCGGTTTAATTACCAGATGCTGTAAACAAGAACGCATGTCTACGGTTCAAAAGCAAAATCAACAAATTATGTATTGTAAAGAGGATTGAAAATCCTTTCAAACTTCCCAAACTGTACTCTTCGTTAACAAAGAATATGTTTATAAACATTAAAAGTTTCACTAGTGATCCGCTAATGGCAATAAAATTGTACCACAAAACCTACAAACACTTAAATGCCGTACTTACCTTTCGCCCAAAAACACTTCTCGCCAACGGTTTTATAACGATTACAATGATTTCAAATGTCCACTTTATATTATAACGCCGTCCTACTGTACACCCTTCCTTCTTGAAATAAAACTACCACGCAAAAGCAATACGCATACAATTTTCAAGATGGCTGTGACAAAATGATCCTAACTTATGCACATGCACAAACGCAAACCAATAAGAAACCCAACTAACAATAACAAACATGCCCTACATATGTCAACCTTTTTCACACTCAACATAATCTTATAAATCCATATATAGACACTCCACAACATACTTATCAAATAAGCCCCGTAATGGTGTGTGACAAGAAGTTCAAAACTTACATACGGTACTTACCTTTCGCATAAAGATATTCTCGTCCACGGTTTTGCAACGATTACAATGGTTTCAAATGTCCAGTGTATATTATAACGTCGACTTACAGTACACCAAAGCTAAATGGCGTTCATTAAAGTATAAATACCCAGTCTGCGTATGCGCGTCGGAAATAAACCGGAAACCAATAGTCTTTTGAATTATACCAGAAATATACACACGTTAAAGGATCTACTTATGTAATGGCCAACTATTACGCCCCGTTCATGTATCTACATCCATTACTGTTTTTCCGTACTAGAAAAAACGTGGGCTAGGTACATCGTACAATAAATTCTTAGAACATAAAATTGATTTCAAAATGTGTAAGCGATTGTCTGACGTGGAGTTAATACATCTTGATCTAAAGAAAACATGAAAAAAAGAAGAAGAAAAAAAAAACAATAAATAAAAATAAATAAAGCAATAATGTGTTATTTGTTTCTGTATGTGTGAAGTCCTAAGGTTTATAGTCCCTCCATCTTTTAACTAATAGGACGTCCTAAAGGTATAGGTTCAATCGAGTCTGGACTTCACGTGTTATTTCTTGAAAACAAACATATTTTAATTATTTAGGAAAACTTAAAATATGTTTGTTTTATATTTTTTTATTTAAATATATTTTTCAATTTATTATCATTATTATTTGTTAGTTCTCAACACTGATGGGTGGGGGCTACGGGGGTGGTCTTCTCCCTCCTCCCTCCCCATTTTTCCCTTCTCCCTCCCCTATCTCCCTTTTCCCTCCCCTTTTCTCTCTTCTCCTCTCTCAGAGAAGTGATAAACAAGGGACGTAATCCATAAATGCATCGATCGCGAAGACAGAACGTGTACGGTAGACAAGATAATGGTCGATAATAGGTCAACATTCTTTTCAATGTTCAATTAAGGATTTTGATAGGATATAGACAGACTATTTTACCCAAAACGACTCTCAAACTATGATAATTCTTCATCATATTCTTTTTTAAATCTTGTTATTTTAAAAACCTCCAGCCCCTTTCTCTCCCGACCCCTTCCCCTTGTTTACCGACCCGCCCCCTTGTCTCCCGGCCCCCACCCTCCCTTACCAAATTTGAAATCAATTGTTTGTTCTTAGAATTTATTGAATAATCTACCTAGCCCAATTTTTTTAAAGTAGGCAGAGCATAGAGACCGCTCCTGGAGCCGCCATTTCTACCGGTGTTTCCTTCAAAATTTATTCCGATGAAAAGTCTACTTAACGACGACTTGTAGTTTGCACAAGACAACTTAAGAAATGCACATAACAACTTACGAAATGCACATGACAACTTAGAAAATGCACTTAACAACTTAGAAAATGCACAAGACAACTTAAAAAATGCATATAACAACTTAGAATATGCACAAGACAACTTCAAAAATGCACATAACAACTTAGAAAATGCACATAACAACTTAAGAAATGCACATATCAACTTATGAAATGCACATAACAACTTAGAATATGCACAAGACAACTTAAAAAATTACGAAATGTACATAACGACTTACGAAATGCACATGACAACTTAGAAAATGCACATAACAACTTAGAAAATGCACACAACGACTTCTAGTTAACACAAGTGCACATAACAATTTACGAAATTCACATCACAACTTAGAAAATGTACATAACAACTACATAACTTAGAAACTTACAAAGCGTATTGCACAAAATGCAAAAGGCCAACAGAAGGCAGCCGAGGCTTTCCATACGTAACTCTTATATCATAATCGTCAAGCAATGGAGCTACTAGTTAAGCATTTGGTGTGATCGGTCGGGGATCGAGCCCACGACCTCAAGCATGTAGCCACAGCCACCCCTGCTGGACAGTGGTTGACAGGCATTTCAGACGAGTAAGTCTGTGCTAATGGTTAATCGATGAACTAAATACCATATAACAGATATCAATCGTTGAATGAAACGCGGGTCGCGGTTTAAATCAAGCCAGATCGAGCCCTAATGCCTAAGAATTATATGGGTTTATCGATTCCGTTGCATTTATACTGGACCAATGTGTGAAACACATCCATATATTCCACCACGTTGACTCTTAAAGAAATATGGGCTATTCATGCAATGCCAGGTTTAAAAGTTTTGAGCGTAAGTTCATCCCTTGAGCATGGTTTAATACAGTTCTAGGATTTCCATGTTAACGAAATTAGTGGCCTTCAAACAAATGAATGTGGAATAAATAAATTGCATGTGTCTAGGTGACAGAGTTTTATTTCAATTCGATTTGATGATTTTATCATACGGTGGAATACACTCTATTTATGTTTCCTATATCATTGAAAGACATTGTACGTGACCTATCAGATAAACTTTTTTTGAAACCCAATACAAAGATATAATATACCCTATATAGAAATCAACGAACGTGATGTTTGATGATTGTAAAATAAACAAACCCGATCAGATTATATATCCCAAACGTGTTTTTCTCACAGAGTTCAAATAATTGTTTGAACATTATCCTTATTGTTGAGATCAATCCATAATAATTATTATTGAATTAAAATATATGGTAAAATTACGAAGAAGAAATCTAAACTTCAAATCTTTACCAGCACGCAACCCCAACCCCACCCCCACACACACCCTGCCTTTTATGTATGTTTGTATGATGTTAATGTCGCAACAGTTGGAAGCGAATCAAGTGCCTCAGTAACTAACAAGAATCTGTTTAAAAAAAATCATTGAAACTGTAGATTTTGAAAAACGTTGTTACATTTAGCTTAAACAGTTGTTACAATGTTTACCGAAAATGGGTGAACCTGAAATATTTGTGTGTATGATATACATGTATGGCTATTTTATGTTATGCTCCATAACACATTTTAAATTGCATGATGCCATTGTGAAATTGAATGTTTGTCTGCAGCACTTTTTGTCCGCACACAATTTGAAAAAATGACACTTTTTATCCGCACAGCGCCTTTTGTCTGTAGAAAAAAAGAAAATATTACGCTATTTGTCCGCGCAGCGCTCTGAAAAAGTGATTTTTTTGCCCGCGCAGCGCTTTCAGTTTGCACAAAAACTGACAAAGTGACGCCTTTTGGCTCGACTTATGTCCGCGTGGTTCTCTTTGTCGGCAGAAAAATAAAAAAACTAAGCTTTATGTCTGCAGAAAATCTAAAGCGGAGAAGTGATTGTTTTGTCCGCTATTTTAATTTTTTCATTACTATTCAATATTATTTATGGCATGTTCAATAGTATGAAATACATACCATGTATCATGTACGCCACGCCCGGGAATTTCACCACCTGCATTGCACCACCTGCACTGCTTTTGGCAAAACCAAGAGTATAAGGCGGAGGATGTACGCCACGCCCGGGAATTGCACCACCTGCACAGCACCACCAGCACTGCTTTGGCAAAACCAAGAGTATAAGGCGGAGGATGTACGCCACGCCCGGGAATTGCACCACCTGCACAGCACCACCAGCACTGCTTTGGCAAAACCAAGAGTATAAGGCGGAGGATGTACGCCACGCCCGGGAATTGCACCACCTGCACAGCACCACCAGCACTGCTTTGGAAAAACCCAAGAGTATAAGGCGGAGGATGTACGCCACGCCCGGGAATTGCACCACCTGCACAGCACCACCAGCACTGCTTTGGCAAAACCAAGAGTATAAGGCGGAGGATGTTCGCCACGCCCTGGAATTGCGCCACATGCACAGCACCACCAGCACTGCTTTGGCAAATCCAAGAGTATAAGGCGGAGGATGTACGCCACGCCCGGGAATTGCGCCACCTGCACAGCACCACCAGCACTGCTTTGGCAAATCCAAGAGTAGTGAGGAGGAGGATGTACGCACGCCCGGGATTCGTACCACCTGCACTGCTTTGGCAAAACCAAGAGTATAAGGCGGAGGATTTCTTGATTGCAGACGTGCGATAACAAAAGATGTTCGAAGTGATCAGGTTGTCCAGAGTGCGATCGATTACATTTATATGTAAGCCTAACCGTTCAAGTCGATAACCCGGTCTTCACATTCTTTGTGTTGTGTATTGTTCTTTTCATTGTATAGTTACTTTGCTCTTTGTTTGTGGTGCAGTGAGGATCTACGGTGATATTGCGTTTATTAAGCACTAAACTGCTCCATACGATTTAATTATTGTTAATGCCAAAGCTCGGTCTAGAAAACTGGACGACTCGGCTAGTTTTTTGGTGTAAATCATTAATATTAATTCACATGAGGGTTTAAATCTCTAAATGATGCTTGTGCTGTGATCGACATACTTTTTTGAATTATATCTGCAACTATTAGCAATATAAACCCAATTTAGAATTATTATATATGATTCAGCAGCAACAACCAGCTGATTCGACATTTCCAGACCAACCGTTTTCATAAACAATAGTAACATGTGTCTTAATGTAATGCATATATACACTTAATTTGAATCTGATGCACACTATGAGTGTTTTCATGACACCAATCACTCCCTCAGATCCGGTCTCTTTAAACATAAACTTCATTTTCTTAACATAATCTAAACACGGCATTGATTCATGCAATGGAATTGTTTTATGAATCTTGAAATGAAAGTATTCCATTTCACCATATTTCGTGCACAATTTTACATTCCGATGAGCCGCAAGACAAGATTAAGAATCCGAATGTAATTCCATTTCACCATTGTTTGCGTACATTGAAGGTCAGGTGACGCAAACCACCATTTATTATATTAATGTCACACCGCTAATCGTTGCTTTAAATGGTCTCTGGAGCGAAGATGTGAGTATTTATTTATTTCATCTCATCACAGTATACAACATAAAATATACATTTTTCATAATACAGTAATAACATTTGCAGCTCCTATCGGAGGTAAATGAGACGATAGTAAAAAATACATTAATTAACATTGAAAAACACAAACACATATACTCTTCGTGTGTGCAACAGATAAGAGTTGAGTAACTAATGTTAATCTTGATTATATAATACAATTGACAGATGCATTACTAACCTAAAAACTCCTAATAAACGCTACGCAAATTAAAAAATATCTTAAGAGATATATATCATAGCAAATCAGATTTGCTAAGGCCTGATTAACATAACTTGCTCAATCATAACTAAAAAGTTGTCAGATACTTCAAATACACCAACTTTCATTTTATACAAGTATAAAATATATTACATGTAACCAATATGATCAACTACTTATGTAAGAAGAAATGTCTTCTCCTAATAATTAAAAAGCAGGTTTTGGCACATTGTCGAATCATTAGCGGACTGGTAAAAAAACAATATTTTATCTTGAGACGATAGTGTATCAAACGTTAGGTCAATAGTTTTAGATTTAGTGAATATATCTTCTCTTATATCAGCGTACAATGGGCAGTCAACTATTGCATGGTATTGATCTTCAACATGCGTTTTACAAAATCTAACATTTTCGGCCAATCATTCATATCGCCCAGTCTCAATTCTAAGTGGAGCAACTCCACATCTAAATGTAACAAATGCAGATCTATGTAACTTCGGTAAAATTAAGTTGCAATATTCTTCTGTTTTAAAATCACTTTTCAACAGTTTATACTTTCAAAAATTGTTTCCAGCTCTTCCATTAACACCTACAAGTACATCGCTATTTATTTTATCTTTCCAACTATCAATACAGGTTTCAATTATACAGGTACGGATTCTTTGTACTAAACTTGTTTTGGTAATTGGGCTATTGACATTAACATATTCATTCGAATTATTATCGTTAAACGTATTTTTAACCCGAAAACACCAGTTTTACAAGTACTGTTAGATTGAGAAAGACAATATGTAAAAAATATTTTATTAATTCGAGAAGAATGCATATTGACTAATCTAGCCCAATAAATGTCGATCGCTTCCACTGTCTAATCCCATTTCACTGATAGTCGACGCATTTGGTGCATACTTTCCAAACCCTAGAAAAAATCGCATCGCTCTACTATGCACAAAATCAATACATGACGTTCTATCACTCCAGACTACAGCACCATATGCAACGACTGGCCATACCATCGAATCATAGAGTGTTGTTTATGCCTTATATTTCGCTATCAATAGACCCAATGCTCTACCTGCAGCC
The DNA here is from genome assembly GCA_037043455.1 of Cyrtodaria siliqua. Lineage (NCBI taxonomy): Eukaryota > Metazoa > Mollusca > Bivalvia > Adapedonta > Hiatellidae > Cyrtodaria > Cyrtodaria siliqua. The sequence goes on along the minus strand of JAWPHD010006626.1, from coordinate 48,818 downwards.
TGTGATACTATTTTTGCTGTTAAACTATAATCTAAAAGTGCATGCAATGTTAAACCTAAATACACATATCTATCAGTAGTGTCAATAATGTTTGGTCCACATTTAAATTGTATTAGTGTACGACTTACGCATTTATGTCTAAAATGAACAACTTTACTCTTACTATTATTAACAACCATACCATTTTCCTCACACCATACATTTAGCACATTAAGCATATTTTGTAAGTCAGCCTCACCAACAGAACAAAGTCATCAGCATATAGTAAAACACAGAGCTTTTCATTACACGAGGCTTGAATTGCTACAGCCAAATCATTGATGAATAGGTTGAAAGGAATTGAAGACAATGAACACCCTTGTCTTAAACCAATGTTAACATTAAACCAATCTGTTGTAAAACCATTCACTCTAACACAGGAGAGAACGGAATGGTAAAGTGATTTAACTACATGTTTATAACATCGCACGTCGTTTACTATGTGCATTGCAAAATAAAAGTGGAATTGTTCATTTCCTTATTATCGGTGCGAATAAGGAACTGGTTTCTGTGCGTGTTCAAGTCTTCTGAAATTATATGGAAATTGTAAAGGATCATAGTAATTGATATTTCGGAGACATAACTCTGAAAATAACTTCCTGCTTTTTCCTTTTGCCGATTTTTATAACATCCCATGTCGTTTTCATGAACCTGGGATATGTGCAATATGAAAATCAAGTTGATATTATTCAATTGTCATTGGGTTCGAATCGAGAACTAGGAACCGGGTACATGGAACCAGTTCCTAGTTCCCAGTTCCTGGTTCCCAATTCGATTCGAATAAGGAGTCGGGAACTGGAAACTGGGAACCGGGAACCAAATATATGCTCATTGTTTCCGAAAGTTAGGAAAATGCCGAAAAAGCCAGTCTGCGAATCAACAATAAATACAATCTACTGCCGATGCAGATTACCGGGCCTTCTTGACGACCTTGTAAAGCGTGACTATAAATTATGTTCCGTCTGGGGTGACAACTCATATAGGGCCCCGTTCCATCGGATGGTTCCATATATTTTGCGTAGATCACTAAAATTGTCCTTCATGGAGTTGTTCAAACGGTATATACACAATAACGATTTAAAAATAAACGTCCGGATGGGACCCTATGTATATATACATTTAACAAATACAACTATCTTTACTCCGCAATTCAACTTTTTTCATTTATAAACACATATATTATTCATTTTTAAATTCAGATAAACTACATAACATAGGCTTTAAATATATTTAAACCCAAATAATATCTCTCAAGTACTTCATCAAACTATTTTGGGGGCTAGGTGTTCAAAACCGCGTTAAGGAAAATACTGTTCAGCATGTATATATACAGCTAATAACTTTGCTAAAATTTACAAGATTTTAATTTTACTCACTGTTTTGGAAAGTAGTTATCTTCAGCTAAATAAATATATCAAGTTATAACAGATTAAAGCTGTATTAAATAATTCCTAGCCAGGTGTTTTCAGCGATCACAATAGGTCAAATTAGTGATTCTGATGTATGTATGTGTTGCATTCATTTAATCACTTATTTCATGTCTTAATTTAAATATCTTTAGATATCTATACTGTTTTAAAAAGTACATGGTCGACGCTTTCTAATGATATATGCGTTTACTATTTCGGTTAAATAGTAAAGAAGTTATTCTGGTGGTCCTTTTTCCTTGCTATAAATATAGATGGGGCCCTACATATAAACTAGTCCAGACTATATATCGGGGCGAAGAGTCACAAACCCGAAAAGTCGCAAACACGAAAAGTCGAAGGCGAAAAGTCGCAAACCCGAAAAGTCGAAGGCAAAAAGTCGCAAAACCGTGATTTTGGACACAATTTCGCGGCGAAAAGTCGAAAGTTTTCAATTTGGGGTTTGCGACTTTGCGAGTCGAAATTTCGCCCAAAATCTGGATTTTGCGACTTTTCGCCTTTGGGTTTGCGACTTTTCGGGTCGAAATGTCGAAAAGTCGAAATGGCCGTATCCGTATTCAATCTTTTATAAAGTTACTTTATATGTTTTTCATTGAATGTCTATGTTAAACATAAAAAGCTATTCCCAAATGTCATGCTTCTAAAATTGTAACAGATAACTGTTGTGTAAAGCTAAACATTAATGCTATTCATGTTATCTTCCCTGCATACAGTGCAATGTATCCCGCTTTATCTCCCTTGCTAGGCATGACTATGGAAATATACTTTCTGATTCTTATATAAGTGAATTATATGTAACATTGATGTGTTATAGAGAAGGACATTAGATACATTCATGGAATACGTTTAACATGGATCATTGACTAGTTTCAAATGAGTTCTCTCATATTGTTGTAATTGCTCCACTACTCATAGATGATTGGAATTGAAACAAAAGCCCAGTGTAAAATACTGAACATACAAAAAAATCAGATGACAGATCCCGTCGGCCGTGTAAGAGTCAGTGGTGCTTTTAAATCTTACGTTGGATATACATAAACCTTTATAACATATTGTTGTAATTGCTCCACTACCCATAGATGATTGGAATTGAAACAAAAGCCCCGTAGGCCGTGTAAGAGTCAGTGGTGCTTTTAAAGACATCACACCAGAATCTAAAGATCACGGACATTTTACAGCTAGAGACGATCGCAAACTTGTTAATCCTCTACTGTGGAAAATATGTATTGAGGCCCTGACATAATTTTATATAAGACTACAATATGCAATTTTTCTTACAATTGCTAAATGTTCATTTTACTGTTTCGAATAGAAACATTTAAATATGGCAGATTAAAGAGGTAAAATCTGCAAATTCAATTTATCTTATTATAACAAATATGTATAGACTGAAATAATACACATTCTAACACGACCTCTGCAGTCTTTCATATACACAAAGAAGGGAGACAGCTGTATGTTATTCTACGATAAAACACAGCTGTTACATTAATTCCCCGCGTATATTTCATCCGTTGGAAGCGCCACGTTACATGACGTCACTTGGTAAATATACGTCACGAAGACAAACTGAACAGTAATTTTAATGAAATGTTAATTACAACAAAATTGCCATTCTCCCAAACCGTGCACCCCCCCCCCCCCCCCCGAAATAAACCCATCATATGCACATGTACATATAACATTAATAAGCATCTTGAACAAGATGAGAACGTTTGACGTCATACAGCGCAAGCTATATGACGTAAGCAATGACTTAATTGTTTGTCACGTGAAAACTAGTGCATTGAAACTCAGAACTTTGCATACGGGGGCGCCCAATGGAACAGCCTGTAAACATAGCATCCTGATTACCTTGACCTCCGAGATAATATATAGTGCCCCAACAATAGCGTAAATAATGGGGTAATTGTTGTGTTAGAATCGAAATAATAATTACGGACCTGTATTTTATCGGTGAAAAAAATACAGTTAGTCGTTCGGATGCGAGAAATTAAATCACTCGTTCTAACGCACTCGTGATTTAATTACTACGCATCCGAACTCCTAACTGTATTTTATTCACCGATAAAACACAGGTACTTATTTATTATTTCTTAAATAAACAACATTGCGATCATGACAAAATAACCTTTCTAGTCCCACATATGTACCATGTATGGTATTTTCTCTAAATTAGGATCCAGCATCCAGATGTAAAACAGATAAAAATTATGAGCCAAGTCGTATTATCATAACAGACCCTTTTGCTAACAGCTTTTATTATCGACAATCAAAAGTTTTGACGTTTACAAAACTCCCCAGAATTACTTTTTCAGTATGGCCTCTTATTTAGTGGAATCTTTTAATAACACACTAAACAGTATTCACGACAAAAGGATAGGTTCTTGTGGTGATATACAGTACATTTTAAAAACGAACTTAGCTGTGTGTCATTGGAATGAAAACATTAGTTTGAACAACGCACGTCGATCATCCTATGGATACCGAAATAGAATTTGGTTACGATGGCTCAGTTTATTGTTCAAAGACTGTATTTGGAGACCATTTTAGAAGACCCAATTAATGTAAGTTTACACATAATTATTATTTTATTGTTCAAAGACTGTATTTGGAGACCATTTTAGAAGACCCAATTAATGTAAGTTTACACATAATTATTATTAAATTAACAATATAATATATGTTGTCTTAAACTTAACCAACATCAATACTAAAAATATTGAAATTAAATCATGCTGGTACTGTTACACATAACATTTAGAAATAATTAAATCGGATTTAAAATTGTTTGTCGGGGCCCTCATAATATAACAGTACATACCAATCTCCAATTTTCCATGAAATTCTCGTACTTGTCACAATGCATGAAAAAAACAATCATAATTATGCCCCCACTATTTCTATAGGATGGATTAGGCTGGTGTGATGTCTTTAAATCTTGCGTTGGGTATAAATAAACCTTTATAACATATTGTTGTAATTGCTCCACTACTTATAGATGATTGGAATTGAAACAAAAGCCCAGTGTAAAATACTGAACATACAAAAATCAGATGACAGATCACGTCGGCAGTGTAAGAGTCAGTGGTGCTTTTAAATCTTATATTATAATCGTTATTAGGCAGAAACTATGGAACGCCATGACTGTCTTATGATATTGCCGATTAATATATGCAGTGCATTTCCCTTTATATGTGGTATATCTTTCATGATATGCAGTGCATTTTTAATTATATGTGTTAAATAAATCTTTATATGTGGTAGAAAAGTATTTATATGCAGTAGATTAATCATTATATGCGATAGATAAGTCATTGTATGCAGTAGATAAACCATTAAATGCGGTCCAGTTATCGTTATATGTTGTGCATTTATTACTATATGCAGTAGTTTATCTAATATATGAGGTCCTTTGAACATTATATGAAGTACGTTTGTATTTATATGCAGTGCTTCTGTTGACTTTATATGTGATACATATTCTAGTATACGTGGTGGATACGTATTTATATTCAGTGGTTTCAATTGCATTATATTCGGTACAAACGGCTTTATACGTGGTGCATTTCTTATGATATGCAGTGCATTTTCTATTATATGCGGTGTTTTTTTCATTATGATGATGAGATCAATCGGAACACTCGTTTTCATAGAGCGTTATTATTCATGAATTTGTAAATCCGGTTAACTATTACTGTGTATGGAAACCATTAGAACGCCCTATAACTGTGATTAGGTTTGACCCAATTGCCAATTCCATATAGCGTATATAGTGACCAGTGAAGCGTAAATTTGCTATACCCTCTTGTATGGACATAGTCATTTGTGAATTCCATTTTCTGTATACGCTTTGGAATCAGTATGAAACATGTTTTGTTCTAATAAAATTCCAAGAAAGGTTTAGAAGTGTATGAGTTTGTTATAATGTGCGTAAAGATTATTTAGATTTCACTGGGGAAAACGCGAAAAATCGGGAGGTGTTTCATGAAAGTAATGTATTACTAGAAGAGCGTGACGTCATAGCCTCTTTATTTGTTTTGCTGCTGATGCGTGCGGCCATTTTGATTGACATGTTCAAAGAGAGATGTTGACATTTTGTGTTTTCGCATATATACAACTAATCGTAAGTAGAACATGTGTTATAATTTGTATCAAATGTACAGTGTCTTTTTTTTCAAGTTGAAGATAGGCTAGCAGACATTTGTAGTTGAGTTAATGAATTGTTTGTTAGTGTTTGTGTGCAGAGCCTGACCTACTAAAAACAAGTTTACTGTGTGTGATGACAAAACTGATTTGTTGTACAATCTGCATGGTTAGAAATGAGACGGCAGTATGTTTACAAACATGACAATGACGATTCCGTTTTGCATTGTTTGTACATTGTATTTGGTGAGCTGTAGTAGGCAAAGTAAAACCTGGAAGGCGTAATTTTCCCGCCATATTTTGTGTTGCGCAGTACATTTGTTTCCCAGCGATTCAACGCATGTATTGTAAGTTATATGCGAAACTTTATCATTTTACTATGTTTAAAAGTCTAGTTTATGTGCCTATGCGATGAAACTAGATGCAGAACTGTGTGTTTATGTTTTTATATCCTCTGATAGTGTGACGCTATGTTGTTATTAGAATGGTCTAGAATGTTTTTATTTAGAGAAACAATGGATTTTGCCTCCTGAAAGTGTAAATGGCAGACAAGTTGGACTGAAGTTACATAAAAAATTACATAGATTCTAGATTTAAACATACATTCTGTCTGGTTTCTGCTTTTAATCAATGTATAACTATATGTTTGGAGTACTGTGGTTGTTTTGGTCGGAAACTGGATTATCTGTATCAAGCTAACTGTATACTGGTTGAATGATTTTCAACCCTGTTAAAGTAACGAAAGAGCCAAATTTCATAATAAAACCATTCTTGCAAACAATAATCATATGTTGAGGTTACAAAATAATGCATAGGTGCTAATGAAGTTCTTGCAGGATTTCAAGGAACCTAGGTGGGAACGATCAGTAGCAAGCCTAGTTCAATAACATTTACCGTCGGGATGATAACAACAATTTTCAACGTTTTTTAGACTGTTCTTTTAATTTCTTTTTTTGCACTTTATCCTGACGTTAAATCGCTAAGCTAAATTTCTCGTTAGCAAATTCCGTCCTGATTTTTGGTCGAAACCAAAATCATTAATTTCGTAGTTTCCAATAGAAATTTTGCAAATAATGTATATATAATGAAAGATGACCATAACATCTGTTTTAAATCTGTATTTAAACTTGTCCCCCATACACTGATAATGTAATGTACATTTAAACAGGCGGCCTAACGGGTTGTGTTGAATGTACGGAATAAAAAGCGAGCTAAATAAATTAATAATATTCCTAATTGTTTTCGTACTAGAAAATAATCATTAAAATCTGTTTCGTCTAAAAAATATTTCTACCTTTTCACAAACCCACAAAAGAATGGATGCAGAATCAATGTCTTTGTGAAGGCGATTTGTATTTTGAACGGCAGCGATGCTTATTTTGTGGATATCGCAAACAAGATACAAGTTCATGTCTTTTTTACCTTATATAACAGAGGCCTATAAAAGGCCACTTCAAAATTCAAAATTTCACATTTTTCCCCAATTTTGGAAGGAATCAGAAGGCGGCATTCCCTCAGAATTTGAGAAAAATCATGAATAATGCAATGTTTTTTGTCTGTTTAGTCAATTCTGAATCAAGCAAGTTAGTAATTACAATACATAATCGAATACAATATAAATAAAGCATAGTATTGCCATATTTACTGAATTTTTTCCAAAATGAGAAAAAGCGCGTTATTTTTTTTTTCAAAATGTACAGGCCTGGGCCTCTTCCCAATTTGATGGAAAAAAGCCCTGAAGGTGGATGCCAGTTTAATGTTTATTTTATCATTTAGCAACAACGAAAACCACGAAATACTTCTGGATTACATTTCTGAATTTGCTAACGGGAATTTTAACTTAAACCTATAAAACGTACAGATATTGAATGATTAAAGATAAAAGAAAACTATATAAAAATAATAATGATAAAAATTAAATGTATCCATGGCAGATTTAAATATTCTGTCAGAGCTACAGATAAGCGTTTTCATCAACTGGGTATTTACCCACTCATTTTTATTTTAATTGGGTAAACCATTTTCTACTTTAATCAGCCACGCACACCACGACTTCCATTCTCGTTTTGTTTATTGCGTCACGCGATCAACAGAATGTTCTGTTTTTTTTACAGTCTAATTGATTTGACAATGTTGGATGTGTTATCAAAACAGTCTGGAATAGGGTCGTCCAATGTTTGCGTAACAACAGCGTTAGTCATTGGTTTAGACAAATAACCTAACCAATTATCTTCTTCTTTTGTTCAAACACTGGCGCCTCTATTCGCCATGTTGACGTTTAGAGAAAGTTGAGCGCTTCGGTGATGCCGAATAATTAAGAATAGACTGAATACAATATTTTTGATCCGGAAGGATTTACTTTAGAGTGAAAAAAACAACAACTTGATAACCAGTCACATCTAGCCAATCTCAAAGGCTCGCTTATTTGAGAATTGACGGGAAACGGCGATTCATTCCGTTTGTTATTGGCTGTCTTTACGGTAACGGATAAAATATGATACGCTGACAAAACGTTTTTGTCAGCGTATCATATTTTATCCGTTACCGTAAAGACACGGATAAAATATGATACGCTGACAAATTACTTCATTGGTACGCACGCTTCTGAATTTAATTGTTATTTAGGGAGTTTTAATTGGTAATTTACGTAAATACGCTGCTTATCTGTAGCTCTGTTAAATACATCTGTGACGTTTTATGTCATATAACTATACCAAGCCTAGTTGCACTGTCATTGTCGTGTACTGGTTAATGATATGGAGTTTTTTTTAAAGTTTTAATAAACTTTCTATTCTCTTGATACAATGGCAGGGATGATTAATGCCATGTGCAACTGCGCCTGTCATTGTTGTTCCAGTTGAATGACTTTCGGCGGTGTTATTCCCCATTAAAGGACATAATACCATGGTTCCCACACTGTTGGGAAATCGGGAAAAAGTCGGGAATTTGAAAACAGTAATTCCCGGCCATGAAAATCCCTTGAATTTTACCCAAATCCGTAAAAACCGGGATTTTTATGGAAAAGAATAGTGTTGTGTAGCCTCTCCAAGTTTGAAATCCCAGTGATTTATAAAAATAAACGTGAACGTCAGTTGATATTCGGTACTTTACGGAAGCCAATACAAATAAACCACTGGTATTCGTGAACAATCGTAGACATGTGTTTATGCTCTGATCAATGAAATGTGAATCCCAAATTGTACTTTCGTTTTCGATCGCTGTGTACAAATTCGTTACCTCACCGGTTGACTGATAAAATATGTTGACAATTTTAGCCGAGTATTTACGAATAAAACTGGCAATATGCGGTCGTATATGCAAGCGTCAATAAAGCATGTCGTCTGAAAACAAGTCAAATGTCAACACTAAATTTCCTTCATAAGAGGGAGAACGGCCTAAAAACAGCGGGTTAAATTAGATACTTTTCAAAAACAATAGACTAACATCTTGTGTGGTGTAACATATTAGTACTGCGAACAATTTAACGTTTTTGTCTTTGAAAAATTGCAAAATTGCAACAAAGGTGTCGGACAAACACCGGTATAAATTGACCTTGAAAACAATGGGAAAACCTGGGGGGAAAAATGAAAACATTTTGTTCTCAAAAAACTGTGGGAACCCTGTAATACACTAACTTTGTACAGACTAGCTCTCCTGGTACCCTAGCTGGAATTCAACAAGTAGTGGCCTACATCATTGCCATGTGCCGGTTGAATGAATGTTGAAAATGTGTTATGGTCCCCTGCACATTTAGCCAGTAGAGCGTCCACAGACTCTCTTTCACCTCTTGTTCTTATAGTAGATGTAGGTTGGTAAATAAACAACAATATGTTGAACATGTATACTTACGCCGCACTGTTAAAATATCTTCACAGTTTGAATGCTTTCTATTTCAGTGTTACAGTAGTTCGCTTTGATGCAGTGTTCCAGGTTTCTTGATTTCCCTGGAGTGTGTTAGATTGTTTAGCAGTTAAGAAAATAATTTACCAGGTTAGTACTTCAATTAACGCTTGTTCGTATCTTTACTGCGATGGGTTTGCGTTTATAGACAAAGGTCTTCATGGCTTTATATGGCACTGAAGGTTTTACATCTGCATTGCTCAAAGGTCGCGTTTATCCTCCGTTTCACCTGACGTTGCTTACAATAATTAGAGGTCAGACACATTGGCATCTGGCAAGCATCTGACACTCTGCTCTATTTTGCAAAATATGTAATTCATAATTTTGCAGTTATAAGGCAGTGAATTTTCGAAGTTATAATCATGGTTTATGTTTTGTGCTTTTCTTTACATGGTGTTGCCATTTGTATTTCCAGTTACAGAGTATTCTGCCTTATTGTGTATCCTGCGTGAAGAGTTCAGAGACAGCAGTAGTGGAAGAGAGTGTCTTGCGACAGATGTTCACTGATGACAGCAGTGAATGAAAGAGCTTGGTCAGGTTAGTATTCCACACCTTGGTATTTTGTGATGAACCATTTTAAGTTTTAGTTGTTTCCACTTATGCTTTTACTTGCAAATGGCAGACACGGAAGCAAGTTTATAGCAACAACTTCTAGAAGACTATAATTGCTATTGATATAGGACTTTTTCTACAATAATCAGCACCATGTTGATACATGTCAGAAATTCTATTGATTCACCATTAAATAGTGCTGCCTGGAGCCATCTTCGTTTACATACAGTTATATTGTGAAAAACATGTAGCGACTACTCTGAAACTACATATATATACAGATTTACATGATTTTTAAACCTATCAGCAACCTCTCCATTTTTGTGCCAGATGCAAACAGTTTGCAATCTTTGCACTATTCGGCTCTTACCAACTACGTGAGGCTTCAGCCATTTCACACTAACATTATTTTATCCTCGCTTGCTATATTTCTCTTGCATGTGTTTGTTTCTGAAGCATTGTCCACTGTCGTGTTTGCTAGTGTAACTTTGCACACCGATGTGATAGGCATTTGTTAACTCTTTAGTTAGAATGGTTAAAACGATATTAACCGGCACGCTTTTACATTCAAATATGTAACTGTACATTGCAACATATCAGTTTCAATACGTCCTTAATACCACTAAATTTGTATACACAAAATGTTATAAAATCTACATCTTTCACAACAGGCTTTATACTACATGACTAAGTGTTCCTTTGACAATGCATATATTGCTTAATTGATATATATAATATCATATATTACACCATTTGCATTAAATGTCTTATCATTTAACGCTTGTTAATGCTTGTCCGCATCGTATTTTCAATACTATAACACTTGGAGATACCAAACTTAGTAGGTGGATACATCTTGGGATAGCGGTGTGTCGCGTACCAAAATAAGGTCACTGTGACATTGACCTTGACCTGTGACCACTATATTTGGTGGTTTCAATTGCATTATATTCGGTACAAACGGCTTTATAGGTGGTGCATTTCTTAAGATATGCAGTGCGTTTTCTATTATATGCGGTGTTTTTTTCATTATAATGATGTGATCAATCGGAACACTCGTTTTTAAAGATGCTACGATTTAGACTGCTACACAGCGTTTAAATATAAACGACTGCACATAGACGCTGTCATTATCGATTATTTAGACCCACAGCGATTGGCCAGTGTATACAATTAGAGGATTTCCATTTTTATAAATGGAACAAAAACTGTCTTACTTTTTTCAGTCCAAATCAAGACTGGATTCATTTTAATAATATAAAAAAACACGACTGTTGAATACAATTATGTCAAACATAGACACGTTGACTAGATCGGCGTTAGAACATGTCAGATGTTTTGATAACACCCCAGTCCCTTGGAAAATCTCGAAAAATACTCCAACCCATCCTGGAAAAAAATGTCGAAAACACCACTCCACCTGAACCCCGCTTCCCCACAACCACCCCCTTCAACATATTTTCCTTCCACAGAAAAGTTGAATTAGACCAACAACGTTGACATCGGGGTAGGGACTTCAGACAGAACTGGTATAATACCAACATTGGGGATTACCCTGAAATGATATCCTAGGGAGGGGATAGAACAATAAATTCCTTGGGTGAGCCCGTTGATACTCTACCGCTACCCCGGCGGGGGAAATAATTGATAGGTGCATACTTGTTTTGCGTGAATTCCCTCAGTAATTACTGATATCCTACTACTTTTTCCTTGATAGGACATTTGTAAAAATGCATTAAAATCGAAGGTGAGTGGGTGTAAGGGGGTTGGGGGTGGGGATGGAAGATTTTGTTGTAATAATGTTAAGAATAACGTTTCGCAATCAAAATTTTGAAATTCGTCCGAAGAACGATTTGGAGTTCTCTTTATTCCTCCAAAAGATCTTTCCAAACTCGTTAGAGTGCATCATTTTATCAGGGGTTTTATATAAACAAACCCTAATTTCATTTTTAAAAATAATCTAGGAGTGCTTGTCCCAATACCCACTAGAAACTTCGCATCTGTCGTCCTCAATTGATTGGGCCTACAACTTAAAATCGTATTCTGACGCTAAAATGTTGATAAATTTAAAAACGTTCTCTTCTACCATCCCCACCACACCTAGATTTAATGCACGTATGACTTTTTTGTTGTTGCACACAATGTGTACGCAGTTTCAAACTCATACAGATTAGCTACACACATGTTTTTTAAGCATTTCTTTTATTATGTAATGTGGATGTTGACGAGTGTATCTGAATAGAACTGAGCTACTTGCAATTATACAAAGTTTTATGTTGTATATTTTCCGGGGCGGGTGCGTGGATGCTGTGAGGGTGCGGTGGGGCATAACCCGGGGATTAGACGAATTTCTTTAGGCGGGAATGGGCTATTCCAGATAATCTCCGTACTCACCATCCATGCCCCCGCTTTAAGAAATATATTTTTAAGCCCAGAAAGCACCCCTAGTGTAAAACAACAACAGCAAAAATATATATATATACTAGAAAAGTAAAGCGTTTAAAACCTTCAGACCCTGCCACAAAGCCACCTGGAAATATGTATAAAATACCACCCTAGGTCCCCGGAAATCTATTGCCTACATCCTCCCCATAAAGCAGTATAAAAAGCGTTCACCTCAAGAAAATGTACAGACTACCCCCAAGATTTAAAAATAATACATCATCTTAAAATACGTGGCTTTGCACCTCCTAACAAAACAATGTATGGGGAAAAAATGGTATCTCCAGCCACCATACCCCGTTTGTTTTTATTCGTTAACCCCTGCATTCCCCCCGCAGACACTTCCCTCATGTAATTTGTGTAGCCCCTGCACCCCCCCCCCCCCACCACACACACACAAGCACACACCACCACCACATACTCACCGCTGCCCTCGCTAGAAAAACAACACCTCCCTTACCACATTCTCACAAAACCAGGAAAATACCATCCCTTTGGGGGGGGCGGGGTGTGTGGATGTATTTTGACCAGCCCATTCTTTCCTGATAAGGACACCGGGTACAGAACTTGGTATGGTACGTACCAACATGGGGGACTATGCTTGGGAATAAGAGTGATTGTATATTGAGCGCGCACACTTCCTCAGTAATTGTAATATATGCATTTATTATATACTTTCCAGCGAAATAGTGGATTAAATCCTGTATTCACTCCAAAGAAACAAATATTCTCTATTTATTCACTCCAAATCAAAAAATATCCTCTATTTATGTATCTCACGCGTGTGCATTGTGTAATCAATATTGAGAAAAAGCCCAACTTGACATATCTTTTTATAAAACATAGATCAGACGAGATGCTTGACCATGTTCGCAGTTGGAATGCACTTTACGTGAGCGATTTTTTCGACCGATGAATTCGGCGTTTGACTGTCGCTTTGTTTGAGTGAAACGGGACATACGCAGTGAAGCAGTCTAGTTAGATTTCCGATAAAATCGTAACATCTTGAAAAAACGAGTGTTCCGATTGATCTCATCATCATAATGAAAATACGACCGCTTATAATAGAAAAAGCACTGCATATCATAAGAAATGCACCACGTATAAAGCCGTTTGTACCGAATATAATGCAATTGAAACCACCGAATATGAAGACGTATTCACCACGTATATTATACAATTATGGACTTTTCAGCTGTTATACATGATGTGATATGCACCAAAAAAATCATTATTGACCGAGGCGATAGCCGAGGTCAATAATGATTTTTTGGTACATATCAACATCATGTATAACAGCTGAAAAGTCCATAACTGTTTTATTATATAACCCTCAATTTATCATATTGTTTTGATATTGACCAACTTAAAAGAAAACAGAGGACCACTCAAGGAACATTTCTGTACAGTTTGAGGTTATATTGACCAAGCAATTTAGGAGGAGATATTTTTAAAATGTTGAAACCGGACAGCAAAGAATCACGAAAGCTCACCATGAACACTTTATGTTATAGTGAGCTGAAAAAATATTGGTACGAGATATTTAACAATTTTCACAATTTATTAACATAGCACAAACTTGCTAAAAATATAAGATAACAGTAACAATGTGTAAAGTCACAGAGAATTTGACAGTTTATAACAATTAAACAATAGATTTTTTCAATAATATCACACCTCGGGACAGTTTATAACAATTAAACAATGGCAACAATAGATTATTTCAATAATATCACATCTCGGACAATTTAAAACAATTAAACAATGAGAAAAATAGATTTTTCCAATTATATCACATCTCAGACATCACTGAAATTTTACACAAATTTTAAGATTTCAAACACAATCTTCAGACTAATTCGAAGTTCAACGATAACTGATTCACTTCCCAGGCCCATTGTAAAAATTGTAGTTGATTGTTACGTTGGCTGAAGCTCCCGATATAATAGGGGCTGGAAGAGACTGAACAGCATGACTACTTGACTGGTAATTTATCACTGAATCACGATTTGACTGGTAATTCATCACAGAATCACAACTTGACTGGCGACGGTTTAATTCATAGGATGGCTCAGGTAAGTTTTTCAGGATAGCATCAATCGGATCATTTGGGGCATTGAACTCCATCATAATATTATCAAATTGCGAGTTTGACAATGGCTCCAATGTTGAATTATCAATATCAAGAAAGTCAATATTTCCCAACACAGGTTCATCATTACACAAGTTATTCTGTTCTGGTGGCACAACTGTTTTACTGGAACTACCATGAACATCAAGCCCCAAACTCTTACTTATTGTGTGAGACATTGCTTTCTTGGTTTTCTGGTCAGTAAAACCAGTGTATGTCTTAAGACTAGACTCTGCCTTATGGCCAGTTACAGTCATAATGTGTCTTGATGGTATGTTTGCCGAGTCAAGAAGATGCACTGATGTGGCCCGCAGGCAGTGATTTGTGTATTTTCTGGATAACTGTGCCTTTTCACTAAGTGTTGACATCATGGACCCAAGTTTATTGTGTCCAATGCTCTGTTTACTGAAGTAATACCCTGCTGCGGTTGGTGATTTCAGAGGTTTAGGGAACAGATGGTTACAGCCAGGCGGCAACATTCGCTTGTACCTAAGAAATGTGGCGACAGGACATTTCTCGTCTTGACCTGAAAGCACAGAAACATGTATGAAATGGAGTAGTTAAATTCAATATTACAGTAGTCAGAAGGCAATTTCCTAATTTTATCCAGTTATTTGATTTTTAATTTTTATTTTGACAATGATGGGATTTGTATGATTTTTTCATAGCAGACATACCATAGTTATTTTGTTGTCATGTAATGAGTCAACACAACAACTACTCTTCATTGTTTAAATCTTTTATTCTTCTAAAATTTAACTTACTGGATATTTCATGCATGCTGGCTTTGGCTGTGTTTGTGTCAGACTGATGATTTTTCGTCTGCTCGTCTTTCTTGATGTAAATATACCGTGACCTTTCTGCATCCGTAGTAAGGGCAAAGTCGCTCACACACAATGTTCTGAAATAAACCATCGTACAAAATGTAAGAGATAAACATCAATTGAGTTTTTTAGAAAGGTAAGCTCAAAACTGTTCTAAATCTATACAAAATACACTTTTAATATGATTTATCATTTCAAGGCTAAAATTCATTTGTTCATTGATAGTTCAATTTTATCACAGCTTCCTGGGTATTCAACATTTAGCATTTATTACAGAATGTGGGTCACAAACTCACAACTAATAGTGCGGCGCTTTAACTTCGCTATTAAATTCTTGAATTTAGGAAAACAGTTAGGTGGAAATTCTTGAAACTGGGAGTTAATAGGTTTCGATATTAATTTGTTTATGATATATACACATTTCTAATTCTTTTCAATACATACCTCAAGTTTTCACGGCCACGTCGCCCAAAATGCAGCATTATGTCGAAAAACACTTTCTGCTGCAACATCTCAGGATCGAAAACGTCGAAGTAGTTGTAGACTTTGTGAAGGTCTTCCTGCTCTATAGGAGGGTGATGATCAACCCCACCGGCGCCTTGCCTCTTCAACTCAGCTGACATTGCCTGAAATGCCTTCTGTGACTTTGGGAAGTCAGACCCATTAACAATGTCATGATTTGTTAGATGCCTATTTATTCCATGTCTGATAGCACTGAATGAAGTCTTCTTATAAACTTTGCCACTCTGCTGTCGGAGTTCAACATAAAACTTGGCTAAACAATCGTCCAACTCGGAAACATTGTACCCTTCAATGTTCAAAGGCAGATTCTTCTCTTTCAAATACGCTTGAAACACATTCACTGCTTGCTTCGTAGCTTTCTTTGTGTTCAGTGCATCTTTATTCGCTATAATTATGTTCATTTCTGCCTCCGAAAGGTTCGCAAAGCGCGTTGGTGGCGGTTCACTTTCCATTTTGACAGATATTGACGTCTGGAAACACAAATGATCAATGGAAGTCAAACGCTTGATTGCATTTAATCAATATCATCCGAACGAGCTTCGGAAGTTTCCGTGGTCATCGGAACGCGCCTCGGAAAATTCCGTAGCGTACGGATAAAGGCGAATGATATTAATAGGCGGCTCGTGGGATTCCCCGGTCTTCCCCTGTTACTATTTATAAAACTGGTCAATATCAGAAAAAAACAGGTCAATATCGCTAGATATTTTTTCTAAAAAATTACTTTTTAGCCAATGAAAACGCGTCTATTTATAGGTTATATAATAATAGAATATGTACCACGTATAAAGTAAACAGAGGCACTGCATATGAATACAAACGTACTTCATATACTGTTCAAAGGACCTCATATATTAGATAAACTACTGCATATAGTAATAAATGAACAACATATAACGATAACTCGACCGCATATAATGGTTTATCTACTGCATACAATGACTCATCTATCGCATATAATGATTAATCTACTGCATATAAATACTTTTCTATATAAAGATTTATTTAGCACATGTAATTAAAAATGCACTGCATATCATGAAAGATCTACCAAATATAAAGGGAAATGCACTGCATATATTAATCGGCAACATCATAAGACAGTCATGGCGTTCAATAATTTAGAGCCGCACCACAGAGAGTGGAAAGAAACACGTTAATCCGGAAAACTGTCCTACTAATGAATAGATTAGTTTACTTGCTCGGAAGATAAACTCTGATACACGTGACCGCCGGTTTACCGTCCCCATCCGATGGACGAGGCCATGGGATAGCATCTAGCCCAATTGAAACAAAACAAAAATGGTTTTCGCTTTATGATTTATTTGCCTTGTTATGGTTTCGAACTCATGATTTGCTAAGCTACAAGTTCTTGCCGTAACCACTAGGCCACGCGAACGCCTTCTAATTATTCCCATGTTCACACCTTTATGCAGGTATAATACAAAGGGACGATACTCTAATGATGTAAGGGAAGCAACTCAAAAACGTTTGACTGACGTTTTACTATATTTAAATAGTGCATACCTCCAAAAGGTTGGGCACCGAAGTAATAAATCCACATATCAGAGTAAACCAAAATCAAGTATCCTTTCGATATACAAATATGTCACACTTGCCTTTGACGCAGAACCAGGAGATCACGGGTTCGGGTCTTTCGGGTACCACTGTGGTTATTCGCTGTATCTTTGGACAAAAAGCGTCCCTTAGTCTCTTCGTCGTTGGGAACGTAGCCAGGACGCTCGTTCTTTGAAGGCAATCATCCAGGCCCGATATGAAACCATATCACTCTATTACAGAAGAGTGGGTGGAGGTTCACGAATTCCTATGTATGTATCCTTAGATTCTCTCTGGAGCTACTCAAAATAACATGTTAAGTGTTGAGGAGACGTTAACCAACAATCAAATCACTGGATCGGAATAACCCAATTAAGATTCCTGCGTGCCATGCATCGAGTTATATAATGCAGCTGTGGCACTTACTTTGTAATTACAAAGTTGTCTTAGTGTGTGACCCACAGTGTTGCCATCAAAGTATACAATTGTGGTAAATTTATCTGTGACGTGTCAAAATAGAATGTGACGTCATTCAACAGATTGCCCTTTTCTTACATGATACATGATCCTCTGTTTGTATTGCACTTTTATATTACGCTCGATCGTTTTTGATTAATATTTGTTTTAAAATTTTCTAAGGAGAAAAATACGCATTTTTTATCTCTTGGTAGGCATTCGGCATATATAAAACGAAGAAGGAAAATCAATGGTGCAATGACAAATTGAGACCTCTGCCGTAAAGCACACTTGTGTTACAGTTAGTTGTTTTCTTATTCTGCTATGTATCTCTGTTATTTACGGTGTCCTGTTAGGGCTATGTTACCATCGAACATCACATTTTACCATCGACCATCGCACCTTACCATCGCATCTTTCCATGGACCATCACATCGTACCATCGACCATCGCATCTTACCATCGACCATCGCATCTTACCTATCAATTCTCATGCTGATCAAGATCTCACGATTACCGTAGAAAAATGTCTAGGTCGATGGTCGATGGTAAGATGCGATGGTTAGATGCGATGGTCGATGGTAAGATGCGATGGTAATATGAGCCTTACAGGACACCGTACTTGATCAAACGTGCAGTGAATTTTGATAAAATACGCAACTGCATTCATGAAACACTTGCTTTCAACGGTATCCTTTCAACTTTAAGTTATGTTGCCTGTGATATGTTTTCCATCCGGCTGAGATGTTCGTTATACCGCACAGGCTGGTATTGGACTGCCTAGCTTCTATTTGACTGGAATGACCCCCAACAACTGTTTGTATTTCTCAGAGCTATACACTAGGTATGTTCTCTTTCATGGACGTATGCGACTGTTCTGTCTTTGTTTCTGTCTTTTAAATGCAAGATGTTTAAATTGGATATATTGCATGTGGTGGCTAAAAACAGAAGTGTAACCTGTCCTCACTTTACTATATCCAAATTAAATACGTTACAAATAGATCTCTATTTATGCTCGTACAAATATATACACTTATATAATTATAGCACGTGTGCTTTGTTTGATGTATCCACATATTTCCCCATCTCACAGCTCGGTGTCCAAAATTCCTTCTTATTGATAATCTGTTTCTGCAAATGCAAAATTTAACTTTTACCGTTCGTTTTGGAATGTATAACATAAATTTGCTCATTATCAGATTGTCTGACCTAGACTCAAAACACACAGGAATATGCAAACACTGTCTTAAATTACGGTCATGTTCAATTCCTGTCACGTGGATCAAAAATAAGGAACATATTTGCAAAGTCAAAGACATAAAGAAGAACATTGGTATCAGAGCGGTGAGAAATTACGGGTCGTATGATGCGAAAATAGTTCCATTGAAAAAAATCCAAAGTTTGTGTAATTTGTATGTGTTGTTCTCAAGATTGATTTTCTTTTCACAGTTGAAATGTAACCTGATGTTAAAGTGTTATGTCAGTTGTAATGCATAGTAAGTATTTAAATAGGGCATACTGCCAAACGGTTGCTCACCGAAGCAATAAATCCACATATCAGAGTAAACCAAAATCAAGTATCCTTTCGATATACAAATATGTCACACTTGCCTTTGACGCAGAACCCGGAGATCACGGGTTCGGTCTCTTTGCCGTTGGGAACATAGCTCGGACGCTCGTTCTTCGAAGGCAATCGAACCGATATGAAAACATATTACTCTATTGTATACACTCGACCATCGCATCGTACCATCGACCATCGCATCTTACCATCGACCATCGCATCTTACCATCGACTTATCAATTCTCATGCTGATTAAGATCTCACCATTACCGTAGAAAAATGTCTAGGTCGATGGTCGGTGGTAAGATGCGATGGTCGATGGTAAGATGCGATGGTAAGATGCGATGGTCGATGGTAAGATGCGATGCGATGGACCATCGACCATCACATTTTACCATCGACCATCGCACCTTATCATCGCATCTTACCATCGACCATCGCATCGTACCATCGACCATCGCATCTTACCATCGAACATCGCATTTTACCATCAACCATGGCATCTTACCATCGACTTATAAATTCTCATGCTCATCAAGATCTCATCCTTACCGTAGAAAAATGTCACACATTTCCAAATAGATATAGGCCTAGATTTTTACGTTTTCTAAAAAAAAATGTTTTTAGTGGCGTAGCTGCTTTTAGGCAAGTGCTGCAAACCCCGACCGAAAACCGAGGTTATGCTCTTTTTATCCCCAAAATGGTCTCCCAAAACTCGTCAGAGTGCACCATTTTACCAGCGGAAAAAGGTTTAAATATCGGTTATTCTTAATGATTAAGCTTTTTAAAATAATACGGCATTCTGTACACATAATCAAGCGTTAAAGATAAAGTGTTTACCTTTACTGAGTATCTGTTTAAATCCGCTGTTTATTTACATTCGTTGTGACGTTATGGTTTAAAAATGTGACGTCATGTAACGTTCGTTACGTCATCGTAAACAGGAAAGAAAAACCGGGGCGCAGGCAGGTGGAAAGTCGGAAGCCGTAACCGTTCCATTTTTTTTCGAACAAAAACATTCTATAGAAAGCAATCGCCAATACTCGTAACCATCATGTGACCGGTTATTGGTCCAATAACGGTCAGGTGACCAGGCCAATATGGATATGCATTTTCGGCACGGTCACATGACCTAAATTTGACGAATCGGACCGCATTTCTGATACGGCTCATTTCTCGAGAGATTTATTGTAGGGTAATTTTGTGCATATTGCCAGCCAAAAATGCGTATATATATGATAATAATACATACGTTTTAGATGTCGGTTCATAAACACACCAATCTTATATAATTATCATTACACCAACAAATCATTATCTATTAAATATATACAAGGCACTCTCAAATTATGAGGAGTAGCAATGGATGGTTATTCTACAACGCCATGTATACGCGTCGGACATTTATACTAGTCACTCATCTCATTGTAAACTAATGCGCCTAATATAAAATGTTATCAATTCAATCGTGTATTACAATCACGGAGTTATACGCCAACGTTAACTAATGCACCTGGTTATACAATTTTATCAAATTAATATTGTTTTACAATTAATGATCAATTATAATAATTACATCTAATAAAGTAACTTCAAAATCATATGCTAGTCTCAAGTTAATGTTTGCGAAACACTAAAGCTAACCGGATGTCGTAACCGCCAACCAAGATGGCGCCGCCCACTGAATACAAATGTACGATAAAAGTTAATAAAATAAATACTGACCACATATTGCCTGTGAATTTCGCCGGTTCCAACCTCTGCTCCAGCAAAGTAACTTTCAATCAATCCCGGCCAGGACTTGAGAACAATGTATTTTATAACCGACGTTCCGCCCAAAACATTATTTCCCAGTTCATTCCGTGACACCCGTGGCTAAATTCGCAGTATTAAATTTTACACGAAAGGATCCTTTCACAATTTTGCCTTTTAGAGAGATAGACCTATACTCTTACATGCATTAGCAAAAAACTAAACTTATTAAACGGCCCTTCCTTTCGCCCTCTGGCGGCCACTTAAAATGTGCACGCTTTTCCGTGTTACCTGAATATATCATGGACATTGTGAATTGGTTTCAACTGAACAATGGATTAGCGTGTAACTGACAGATGCTTACAAGAGCTGTGTACGACAAAAAATGTAATACGCTCTACTCGTGATTATTTTGTGACAACATCTCCCCACTTAAAGAAAGTGCTACACTTTTTAAAATTCAACAAAATTATCTCTCATTAATTAGTCCTAGCAAAAGACATGGTTGCATAATAAGCAACATTAAAATTTCAACAATATTCTACAATTGTACACTACACTGTCGTAACATACATTGCTGTTGTACAATACACTGCAATACACTAGTATACTATTGTATTCTTCTATTGTATTAGACCTGCCATTATGTGCGCCGACTTAAATAGTCTGCCCCAATATTGTGCTTTCCACGGTCTATTAGCCCGACTCTACTGTTACGAATCTCACTACTTCCTGCAACTACAAGAACTCCAACTTTACATATTGCATCCACCGCATTACCAGTATACTGTTTGCGAAATGGAGTAGGGTCTCACGTTTCCCTAATCGACTTTGCTAAAGTGTGCTTAAAGCTACACTGCATAACATCTGTTGGTCTCGACGTATCGGACCGAACAGTATTACACTCAGAGTGTAAACGACCTATCTCTCGTTGCTTGACTACACTAAGCATGTCCGATATGTCTACCTCGGCTGCTATCTCCTTACCTACACTAGTGGGAAAATACAGGGGACCAGTGTCCTCACTACTGCTTTCCTCACTATTCCTCAATAACTGCAACATTAACTACATTTAACACCCCATGTTGCACATTATCGGTTCTCCTAATATACTATTTCAGCATATTCGCATGAATGGTCTTTAACTTTTCGTTTATCTCGATACGATAATCCATAGTTTTCACTATCCCTCGAACGTAAAACGGACCTTTCCATTGTCATAACACTTTGTTATTGTCGGTCGGGAGTAACAGTAACACCTGGTCATCTATCTTAAATTTCTTAGCTCTAGCTTTCTGGTCATAGTACCGTTTGTACTTGGTACTCGCATTAACTAACTGACACTGAGCTATCTTACAAGTTCTCCTTCAGATCTAAAACAAACTGATACGTAGTCTTAACCTCATCACTGTCTACTCTACCACATCTCTCTAAGAATCCTCATGGGACCTCTAACTGATCTACCGTACAATAACTCAAACGGAGAACATCCTAAACTCTCTTGTGGAACCTCTCTCAATGCAAACAGCAAAGCATTGAGATACTTGTCCCAATCTGTGGGTCTCTCTGTACACATACGCCGTAACATTTGCTTTAACGTCCCGTTAAATCGTTCGACTAACCCGTTACACATAGGGTGATACGGTGTTATCGTGATTTGACGCAAGAACAATAACCTGCAAACTTCAGCCATAAGTTCTGAAGTAAACCGTGACCCACAATCAGTCAGCATTTCCTCTTGTACACCTAGCCTACTGAACATATCAACTAATGCCTCAGCTACTCTCTCAGTTTCAACTGAGGGCAATGCTACTGCCTCCGGATACCTAGTTGCATAGTCTACCATGGTTAAGGACTATTGGTCAGCCATCTTTGAAAAAAAAATCCAAAATGGATGGGGTATGATTAATCGAAATTTTTATCCAACTGCATATTATATGCATGAACATTGTCAATAATATAATAGATGACAATAATGCAACACTATTGATGTGAACATAATATCAGAAACAATATTTATTTGGCAAAAATAGTGCCCTTTATATTCGAAAAGTTTAGTGCAATTTTACCCTAAAATGTTTTGTTTTTATGTTAAATAAATGTGTCCATAGAATTGTCCATTTATCTAAAAATGGCACACGAGACATCATTTCTAAATTAAATACGGCATGACAATGTGTACTCCGGTTGTACTCAAAGAAGTGACCCGATTGGACGATTTTCGAGTACTGATTACGTATGTTTATACCGTTAAAATATCATCAAGTCGTATCACTAATTAAATGCTGTTTAACGGCTCATCAACATAGTATATGCTATTTAGAGCCGCACCAGAGAGAGTGGAAGGAAACACGTTAATACGGAAAACTGTACTACTTGTACTAATGAATAGATTAGTTTACATGCTCGGAAGATAAACTCTGATACACGGGACCGCCGGTTTACCGTCCCCATCCGACGGACGAGGCCATGGGACAGTATCTAGCCCAAGAACACACCGACGAAGTAAAATAATACCAAAAAGCGAACCTTACCTTGGCATATTAGATATTGATGCCTTATGTAGAACTATTTTATCACTCATTACATATATATAAGTAATATTCGAATTGACAATATTGAACTCATCTAGCTGCATGCATTTTGACAAACAGAAACAATAAGTAAAACAATTACACATTACTTCCTATTATATCTGACTATTAGATGTGTTGTTCAGTCATAAAGAAAGCAACTGATACAAAAAAAAAATGTTTTCCCCCTTTATGATTTATTTGTCTCGTTAAAGGGGGTACATCAGGATTTTTCTAGAAACAAGTTAAATTATAAAATTGTTCCCGTTGATGATAAAACACTTATATTAATCAAAATATGATGTTAGAACCATTTTGTTAATGTCTAAACTTTGAAAACACCATATAGACAGGACGGAAACGGAAGTAAAATGCTGAAATTAACCCTGGTGCGTCACCTAGGATAGCATGTATTACTGTGCAGTATGATTTTTTTTGCAAATAAGGGATAATGTTTAGGCTCATTCATTATGTTTTGGCCATGTAAAACAGAAAATATTAATATTTGTCAATTTTAAGTCGGACACCTAGACCCCCATGAAAAGCCTGATGTACTCCCTTTAAGGTTTCGAACCCATGATGTGCTAGTTTACAAGTTCTTGCTGTTACCACTAGGCCATGGGAACGCCTTCTAATTAATCCCATGTTCACACCTTTATGCAGGTATAATACAAAGGGACGATACTCTAATGATGTAAGGGAAGCAACTCAAAAACGTTTTACTGACGTTTTACTATATTTAAATAGTGCATACCTCCAAAAGGTTGGGCACCGAAGTAATAAATCCACATATCAGAGTAAACCCAACTCAAGTATCCTTTCGATATACAAATATGTCACACTTGCCTTTGACGCAGAACCCGGAGATCACGGGTTCGGGTCTTTCGGGCAACACTCTGGTTATTCGCTGTATCTTTGCACAAAAACGTTCCTTAGTCTCTTCGTCGTTGGGAACATAGACCGGACGCTCGTTCTTCGAAGGCAATCCTCCATATCACTCTATTACATACGAGTGGGAGGAGGTTCACGGATTCCTATGTATCCTTAGATTCTCTCTGGATCTTCTCGAAATAACATGTTATATGTTGAGGAGATGTTAACCAACAATCAATTCAGTTCATCGGAATAACCCAATTTAGATTCCTAAGTGCCATTCATCGAGTTATATAATGCAACTGTGGCACTTACTTTGTAATTACAAAGTTGTCTTAATGTGTGACCCACATTGTTGCCATCTTATATCCGTTGAAAATATTACTTGATATTATCACAATGGACGATAAATGGCACCGTCTGCGATGTTATCGCTGATGCGATGCCTTAGCAACGCACTGGTTAAAGGTAAAATGGTAGATTCTGGTTCCACAGTACAGGAACATATTGTTATTTTTTCATTTTGTTTATGTCTCATTGTAATATTCCGCTGATACCAATGGTCTGATGAAATTGTTGTATAACCTAATAACATAAAACATTTGACAGATTGAGGCGTAATTACATCACTGCGTTTGTGCTTCCGATGGTCTATTGCATCTTACCACCGACCATCGCATCTTACAATCGCATCTTAACATCGACCATCGCATCTTACCATCGATCATCGCATCTTACCAACGCACCTTACCATCGACCATCGCATCTTACCATCGAATATCAACCTAGGTCGATGGTCGATGGTAAGATACGATGGTAAAATGGCCCTAGCAGGATACCGTACTTGATCAAACGTGCAGTGAATTTTGATAAAATACGCAACTGGAATGACCCCCAAAAACTGTTTGTATTTCTCAGAGCTATACATTAGGTATGTTCTCTTCCATTGATGTATGTAACTGTTCTGTCTTTGTTTCTGTCTTTTAAATGCAAGATGTTTAAATTGGATGTATTGCATGTGCTGGCTAAAAACAGAAATATAACCTGTCCGCACTTTAACTATATTCAAATTAGATACATTACAAATAGATCTCTATGTTGATCAAGATCTTTCGATTACCGTAGAAAAATGTCTAGGTCGATGGTCGATGGTAAGATACGATGGTAAAATGGTCCTAACAGGATACCGTACTTGATCAAACGTGCATTGAATTTTGATAAAATACGCAACTGGAATGACCCCCAAAAACTGTTTGTATTTCTCAGAGCTATACATTAGGTATGTTCTCTTCCATTGATGTATGTAACTGTTCTGTCTTTGTTTCTGTCTTTTAAATGCAAGACGTTTAAATTGGATGTATTGCATGTGCTGGCTAAAAACAGAAATATAACCTGTCCGCACTTTAACTATATTCAAATTAGATTCATTACAAATAGATCTCTATGTTGATCAAGATCTCACGATTATCGTAGAAAAATGTCTAGGTCGATGGTCGATGGTAAGATGCGATGGTCGATGTTAAGATGAGATGGTAAGATGCGATGATCGATGGTAAGATGCGATGGTAAGATGGCCCTAACAGGACACCGTACTTGATCAAACGTGCAGTGAATTTTGATAAAATACGCAACTGCATTCATGAAACACTTACTTTCAACGGTATCCTTTCAACTTTAAGTTGTATGGCCTGTGATATGTTCTCCATCCGGCTGAGATGTTCGTTATACCGCACAGGCTGGTACATGTATTGGACTGCCTAGCTTCTATTCGACTGGAATGACCCCAAAAACTGTTTGTATTTCTCAGAGCTATACACTAGGTATGTTCTCTTCCATGGATGTATGCGACTGTTCTGTCTTTGTTTCTGTCTTTTAAATGCAAGATGTTTAAATTGGATACATTGCATGTGCTGGCTAAAATCAGAAGTAAAACCTGTCCGCACTTTACTATATTCAAATTAAATACATCACAAATAGATCTTTATGACATTGTATGCTCGTACATATATATACACTAATATAATTATAGCACGTGTGCTTTGTTTGATGTATGCACATAATCCCCCATCTCACAGCTCGGTTTCCGAAATTCCTCCTTAATGATAATCTATTTCTGCAAAATTTAGCTTTCCCGTTTGTTTTGGAATGTATAACATAACTTTGCTCATTATCAGATTGTCTGACCTAGACTCAAAACACTCAGAAATATGCAAAACCTGTCTTAAATCACGGTCATGTTCAATTCCTGTCACGTGGATCAAAAATAAGGAACATATTTGCAAAGTCAAAGACTTAAAGAAGAACATAATTACAAAGTTATATTATTTAAGCAAAATAATGCTATTGGTGTCAGACAGTCGACTTGATGGATCAGAGGGTGGTACACATTTCTAAAATGATAAGTAGAGATTTAGTATATCATAATAAAGATCACTTTGTGATTCTTTCCCTCCGTAGTTGCCCAAAGTCCCACTTCTGACACCAGTTGTCGCAAGACTTAAGCCGCAAATATAATAATAAAAAATAAAAATAAATACGATACCCCTACTATCTATATAACACATGGTAAAGAAGCATGTTTGACACAAAGTTGACATACCGCGTTTCAAAGTATGTATCGTTGTCAAATTAGCGAATTAATTCAAATCCTTTACACCGTTCGTTACGTCTGATTTCCAATTATTACAGTATATATTCACAGTTCGTACAAAAAAAGAACTCTGGGGGTAAAATTTAAGTTGAATCTCAGATTGCTACCTACGGTGGCATATTTCTGCCACGAGATAGCTAGTTAATTATCATGATTATTTCGAGAGACAGTAACGTGTTTTTTTTCGAGATAATAATGAATTTTCGTGAAAATCTTATACAATTTGTAAGATAAAATTATCTCAAATTCTTTACGTTATCATGTTAAATGCCACGCTAATGCCCACTTCTGCCATCATGATTATTGCTTCTAAAGAATTAACACGATACCCGTATCATGCTTTCTTCGAGATACTGTAGTAATTGAATTTTCACGAAAATCTCTCAATTATCGTGTTAAAAAGCCGCGATACTACTGATCATGATAGTTCTAGTTTCGCGATAAATAATGTTATTGAGTTAACTATAAATAGACATGTGAAGTTGGAAAACCTCTGATATCTTTATATAAACGGCTATTTGAGCAGAGCAACATCTGACTGAGGTACGTAATTTCTGATTGTTTTCATATGAAAAGGGAATAACCCGTAATAAAACATCGAAATGAAAATAATTGATGTAAACTGTAAATAATAGCCGAGCATTGGTTACATGTTCGGTAAAAAGAAATGTAGATTAGTTCATGCTTAGGCTAATGAATTTCACCACTGGTCTGGAGTCCACCATTGAGAGTTTATTTGTGTGATTATTTTATTGCAGTACTAGTAACAACATCTACTATCAAGTATCCTAACATTTTGCAGATCTCTGGTAAATGATACCTCAAGCCATGCTGTCCGTGAGATGGATTGATTAATTTAAATCGTTCATAGGCTCTTTTGTAGAACGAGACATCAAGTAGAATGACTTGGCATTATGTTAAAACTAATTTTAATTAAGTATACACATTGGTGTTTTGATTACTGTGTCGCCTACGATTGCACGGGCAGACATATAGGGATCATGATGTCCGTCGGCTTCCGGTAGTCACATTTGACCTGAAATTTAATGTTACTTTATAACTTCGGAAGTATTTGTTCATTTGAAGTTAGTTTTTAGCTAGAGTGAAGCTAACTGCATTTGTTCTGTTGTTAACATTTGTGATTGTAAATTTTCATTTTAGGAGCATGGCCAATTATAACCCTGGCAGCACTTGGAGGTTTGTGAGGGTTATCAAGAAATGATGCAACTAAACTAGCTGTTAGCGAACGTACTGTCCATCGCATTTTAAGAGGTCAGAATTTGTACAGGCGAAGTAACCAGTCCGCGTTGGAGGAAATAATTCAAGCAATCATGTATGAACTGTCAAACTCAGGTCAGAATTCTGGCTACCGGCAAATGAGACAGAGACTTAATTACTCATGACGTCATCGCCTCATCAGAACTCGTAAGATTAGTGTTAAGCGTTGTAGATCCTGATGGTGTGATATCCAGGAAATCTCGAAGGCTTCAAAGGATTATTTATACAAACAAAGGCCCTAACTACGCCATTCATATCGACGGCTGGGACAAACAAAAACCATTCGGTATATCAGTGCGTGGCGCAGTCGATGGATTTTCAAGGCGTGTACTGTGGTTGCGGGCGTGTAATTCAAATAAAAAAAAACAATACATTGCTAGATATTATGTTGATTACATCAAAGAGGTCAGTGGAGTGCCCGTTCGTGTTTATGCTGACCGAGGCACAGACAATGTGATAGTCCGCGACTTCCAGTATGCCTTGCGCTGGAGTGGAAGAGATCCGTTCCAAGGACAATCTAGTTTTGTCTATATATCTTCGACTAGGAATGTAAGAATTGAACGATTTTCCCTGCGTGAAATGTGTGGTCATACCTGGATCAATCATTTCAAAGATATGTCTGATCTTGAAGTATTAGATACTTCAGATAACCTCCATTTGGAATGTATTCGGTTTTGTTTTTTTGGCTCTAATCACCGAAGACTTGGATCGTGTACGTCGCCTTTGGAATGAACATCGCGTTCGAGCGAGTCGGTTTGCAGAGTGTCCAGCAGGTAAACCGGATATGCTGTTCTTCCAACCGCAGCTGTCTGGGGGCAGAGAATACAAACTCCCTGTTCCGAATGATATTGAAGCAGTAGAGCAGGAATATTGCCAATTTCCTCCTGTAGATGGAGTTTCCACGGAGTTCAGGACATTGGCAAACCACGTCATACAGCAGAAAAATCTGCGCTTTCCACCTCGCACCTGTACAGAGGCCACTGAGTTATTCATTGAAATTACGAGAAGCACAGATTAGTTCGCTTGACTTTAGTACTACAGGACGTCTTACTTTGACATGACGTACAATCTATATGAATCATAACCAAAGTACTAACTGATGGATTTTAATTCCCTTGATTTGTTTTTTGTAAGCAGTTTGTATTTGTTACTTTTATTGTAATAATGTGTCACTCCTTAGTATCAATGCTTTTAACCATTTATTTAATAGGCATATCTTAGAGAAGACTCATATGGGCTTTACAGTAGTATTGTTGTTCTGGCTGGCAGTCTGTAGTATATAGTCTTCACTAAAATCTGATCGTTTGAAAACTTTGATTTGAGAAAGATGCTTCTTTTAAGTCGGTGTGGCATCAACAATGAGATAAAGTCAATTCAAATAAAATCTAGACGAGACACTGTGGGTCTTCTATTTTCATATATATTTATGAAAATATTGTTAAGGTGAATGTTCTCTCAGCAAATAGCATAGTTAAAGTAGGATAAGTAAAAAACAACTCAATATTTTTCCACAGATAACCTGATTCCGATAGACACATGATTCCGATAGGTTTTGTTATGTCGCGAGCGTAACGTCATAATGTGACGTCAAAAATAAACACGGATGTAAACAGATCGTAAAATTTTCGGTCGCTTTGTTTGTACAACAATTTCAAGAAAATGCTTCGAATAAAGTTAAGAAAACGTCACTTACATTGTTGATGAATAATTTCTATGAATTTCCACTAAGTCATTTTATTATAGCACTTAAAACGATAAAATAACGCATTTAACATTTGTGTATCCACAGACGCTATCTCTCCCTGCAAAAACTATGTCAAGTCTAAAAATAGTAACGGTGTACGGTGGAAAAAATGCCAACCATTTTTTTTTCTACGGAAGCCAATTAGGGCCATTATGTTATTTTGTAATCCCTAATTGAAATTGTGTTTTTTTCTAGGTTGAATGGTATTTCTTATATTTACAGCTTATAGGTCCTACTTCATATTGTAAAAGAAGAGCGTATTCACCATCTGCACTCACTAGAGCATACCAAGCTGTGAAGGAGGACCATCTATCTGTAAATGGTGCATCCAAGCAGTACGGTGTGCCACTGACAACGCTACGTGATAGAGTTGACAACCGTGTATCGCTTGATTGTACGAAGAATGGACCAGAGCCTATCTTATCCCAGTATGAAGAAGCCCAGCTAGTGACCCATATTAAAGGACTAGCAGATGTCGGATACGGCTATACCAGAGCAGAGGTGTGTGTCATGGCAACAGACTATTCTGTACACCTTGGAAAACGACTAAAAGAAGAAAAAATATTCAGTCTGCGATGGTTTTACTCTTTTCTTGGAAGATGGCCAGAACTTAAAGTCGTCAAACCATCAAGTCTGTCGGAGCAGCGTGCGAGATGTGCCTCAGAGGAATTCATTTCTAACTACTTTGTTGAGTTAGACAAAATATTAACTAAGTATCATCTGAAAGACAAGCCACATCTGATATATAATGTTGACGAGAAAGGCATCAATACTGAGTACAGACCACCATACGTTGTAGCTGGTAAAAACGTGAAACCACAGGTTGTTATGTCCGAAAGGTCCAAAACTGTAACTGTCATTGGCGCAGGGAATGCACTTGGCTCTCAAATACAACCATATTTCGTATTTCCGGGACAGCGTATGCTACCGGAACTGTTAGCAGGAAAGACTCCAGGAGCTGATGGAACTATGACGGCATCAGGGTGGTCTAACAGCGATGTCTTTAAGACATACTTGCAGCAACATCTTTTGAAATATGTTCAAGGTCGCAATTCATCTGATACTCTCCTTGTCCTCTATGATGGCCACAATAGTCATATATCTGTAGAATTGATCGAGTGGGCCAAGAGCAACAACATAGTGTTGTTCGTCCTACCGCCACATTGTTCGCACATTTTGCAGCCTATGGATGTTGGTTGCTTTGGTCCGTTTCAAGTGAAATATAACCAAGAATGTCTCGCATTTTCGCGCGCAAACCATAAATGTGTAACAAGGTACGATGTTTGTGCTATTGCCTGTAAGGCATATGCATCTGCCTTATCACCCAGTAACCTCCAGTCAGCATTTTGCAAGTCTGGTATTTATCCAGTTAAAACACCAGCAGAAATGATTACATGTCTCGGCTCGAAAATTGCACCCTCCACGCTCTACTCAGTTGCAACCACCACCGATAATGTAGACATAGACAACACTCAGCAACAAGAGCTTCCTGCACATGAAACTACATAATTTTTTGATGCCAAATGTGGCGAGGTTAGCAAGAAGGTTACGAAGAAGAGCCGGAGGTCAGTACACAAAGTTATTGGTGGTAAAGCAATAACAGAAGATCAAACTTTTGACAATATGAAACAATATCTCAAGGAGTCAAATCAAAAGAAACCAGGAAGCAAGTCAACACAGAAAAGAAAGCTCCAGATTAAGGAAAAAGTACTAAAAAAGAAACAAACATCAAAAAAATCTTGCCTACCGCCGAAAAGTCCACAGCCTGGGCCCTCTCATATAAATCTTTTACAGTTTGAGGATACTGAAGATGACGAGGAAACACCCGAGAACGACATACCATTACATGAGAAGTGCTGTGTTTGCAAACTGTACTACTGCCAAGCAAAAGATGGCCAGGAACTATGTATTTATACATGGGCCCAGTGTGAAATATGTGATCATTGGACTCATCTCAAATATTGTACCAGTGTCAGGGTTGTACGGAAGGACACCTCATTTAGATGTCCATGCTGTGAGCAGCATTAAATGATTTAAGGGTTTAGTGTCTTTTTTATGAACTGTTAGTTGGCGCTATGTGCTTAGACTGACTGCAATTATAGTTAAATAAACGTTAATTGAGAGTTATCTGTCTTGTGTATAACATTCGTCAGTGTGCGTAATGACTGAAATTGGCCACCGTAACTTATTTTATGATTTTGGCGAGCGTGTGATGACGCAATAGTGTGATGACGTTACCTATCGGAATCATGTGACGCGCTTGCTATTGGATAAGATTTCACCGCCATATTTGTTTTGTTTCTTGGAAAATATTTGACAGTTAAATGAATGAAACTTTTTGTACGCTGTGATGTATATTGTATTAAAGTTTATGTTTACCGAGGTTTCGGAGGAATAAGACAGCTTAATAAATTTGGAAGGTATGTTTGTTTGTTAAACTATCGGAATCTGGTAACTCCTTGATATATCACACAATTATCGTAAACATCATATAAAAGGTAAAATACTAAAAAAAAAATTATGAAGATGTTTTTAAAAGTGCACAATACAGAGAATCTAGCAAGAATTAGAAGTCATCAATTTCAGACTATTTGTTTACATATAACTTGCAATATATTAATTAATTACCTTGATATCATTGTCTAGGTTGTGCCAGCCATTAAAAGTAAAAACGTATGTATAAAGTTGTTTTATGCAACGTTTTATTAAATCACCTGTTTTGAAATCAAATATTGTGAGTAGCATAATCTATAAACAGTACATGTAGTGACCAATCAAATACCATGACCAGGTATATAAATAACATATGTAACAGTCTATTAAATCATTTTAGAATTATTTTATTTTAAAAGGCTCATTCAGTTCTGAGAACACACTGAGTTGAATCATAATAGCATGACGTGACATCATAATAGCATGACTTGATATCATAACACCAGGGTGTGATGTCATAATACCAGAAAGTGATGTCATGATAGAAGCAACCAAATGAAAATATGAATGAAACCCAGAAACACAAAATTCTAATAATAAAATAATTCTAAAATGATTTAATAGACTGTTATGTATGCATTTTAGTTCTGTATTGATTATGAACATTGATTTGGTTTCTGTAAAAACAACTTTGACAGGATTATTTGAGATTTTAATCGATAGCACCAGCTAGCTAAGGATATCAAGGTAACATATTGCAAGCTTTATTGTAAAAGTAGATTTATACTTTTGAGTTCTAATTCATGTTGGATTCACTTTGAAGTGCTCTATTAAAACTGCTTTATTCATACAATTTAGTTTTGAAATCAGTTTTTTGTTTCTAACTAGGGTTATATGATGAGGCACTGCAAGTTTCATGTAAAACTATGCAGAAGTGTTTGAGATATCCGAATCTTTCTTTTGTTCCAGGGAACATAATCCTTAAGAATAGCCTATTGGCATTACATTATGCATAGGCTCATCTCAAAGAAAACATGGAAAATACTACCGAGTCTTTTTCTCATGGAATAATTTATGATTTTGAAGAAGGAATTCTTTAATTAATGAATATTTGATGTGATGCGGTCATTTTATAATGTGTCAGCTCATTGAATATTTATGAGGAGTTTCATATATAAACAATGGGAAATAATGTTGATGCTATTGTTTTCATTGCTGTCTTGTTATATCCCCTCTTTTCGAGAAAAAAGCGGATAATCTGTGGTCGGTCCCTTGTATGTGTCCGTCAGTTTTGATTGTAACCTAAAACTTCTCCTTCATTATATATAGGAGTGTCTTCATATATGGCACAGTGGTTGCTTAGGATGTGTAGATGACAATGAATATTTCTATCCAAGCTAGAGTATGAGGTCAGAGGTCAAGGTCGAAAGGTCAATTTACCAGAATGAGCATTATGCCTGTGATTTTCAGTATTTTTAAAGAAATTTCTTGCGTGCTATTTGCAATGATATACGCATACAATATCAAACTATTTTGCGATTTGATGTTCGGATCTCCCTCCCTGGTTGTGAGGGACTTGTCATATGGGGTCAGTATTTTCCTCGTAACCTTAACTCAAGGAGGACAATGACGGTTTCGAATGCAGAGTCTGACCCCGGATCAGAGGCCAAGGTTAAAAGATCAAATTCACCAAAAAGAACATTGGCCTGTGGTTTCCGGCATTTTTAAATGAAATTTCTTACAATGCTATTTCAATGATATACGCATACAATATCGAACGGGTTTTGCAATCTGATGTACGAATAATCCTCCCTGTTGGAGGTACTTCGGTCATATGGGATCAATATGCACTTATGTTTCTTCTTAGCCTAAACTCCCCCTACATCAGAGGGTGTACTTATTTAGCACAGTGGTTTCCTAGGATGTTTAGATGACAATGAAGGTTTCGAATCTAGGTTATGACCGATGCTAAATGTCAAATTCAGCAAAATAAATAAAACCTGCGATGTTTAATGTTTTTATTGAAATTTCTTGCATGCTATGTGGAATGATAAATGCACACAATATGGAACAGGTTTGGCGAGGGTATGATGTATGGATCCTCATCCCTAGGAATGAAGACTTTATGTCATATGGGGCCAGCATGCATTTTTATGCCCCGCCACGAAAGTGGTGCGGGCATATAGTGTTAACCTTGTCCGTCTGTACTGTACATCCCGTTTTTACTTTCAAGTTTTTGTATTAAGTCAGTTTCTCAGATACCAAAAAGACGTAAAGTTTTTAAACTTCATACACACTTACATCTATATGGCAGCAATATGTTCCTACCCGAATCAGGTCAATATAAATGACCTTGACCTACTTTTTACACTTTGTTAATTTACATTCAAGTTTTACATTCATGTGTTTTATTATGTCCTTTACTCGGATACCAGA
This sequence comes from Cyrtodaria siliqua, assembly GCA_037043455.1. NCBI lineage: Eukaryota > Metazoa > Mollusca > Bivalvia > Adapedonta > Hiatellidae > Cyrtodaria > Cyrtodaria siliqua. The sequence continues at coordinate 13,522 of JAWPHD010006626.1, read as the reverse complement.
AGCAGTACAGCTTTTAAACTTCATACACACATCTATACGACAGCAATATGTTCCTACCAAAATCAGGTCAATATAAATGACCTTGACTTACCATACTTTTTACACTTTGTTGATTTACACTAAAATTTTACATTGACGTTTTTAGATCACCTGAGCCGCAGGCTCAAGGTGATCTATTGTGATCACTCTGCGTCCGTTGTCGTTAACTTTTGCTTCAAACGACTTCTCCTCAGAAACCGCTTGGCCATTTTTGACCAAACTGCACACGGATGATCCTTAGATGAATGGTTTTTAGATTTGTTGAAATTAAGTCAGCGCGACATCCAAGATGGCCGAGATTACCATATATGGTCGAAACCTTAAGAAATCTTCTCAAGAAAAGCTGAACAGATTTCGACAATGTTTCTTTTAAAATGATTGCCAATGCATAGACTATCAAGTTTGTTTAAATGAAGTCCCCGAGGTCAAAAATGGCTATGCCCCACGAGTCCAAAGTTTGTATATTGAGATTTTGCATGTTTTTCTTAGACTTATATAGGAAAAAACTTTAAAAATCTTCTTTTTTTGAACCACATAACACAGAGCTCTCATATATTACAAGTAGCATCAGCTAATGGTCCTCTCCCAAGTTTGTTGAAATGGTGACCCTGGGGTCAAATTTGGCCACGTCCTAGACAACGCAATTTTACATAGGAAACATAATTAAAATCTTCTCTAAACTACAAGAGTCAGATGTTTAATATTTTGCATTTACTATCAGCTTATGGTCCTTTACCAAGTTTGTTTAAATGGTGACCCCGGGGTCACATTTGGCCCCGTCCCAGTGGTCACATGTTTTACATAGACATGTATAGGGAAGAACTTTTACAAAATCTTCTTTTCTGAAACTGCAAGAGCCAGAGGTATAATATTTTGCATTTGCTATAAGCTTATGGTCCTCTACCAAGTTTGTTCAAAAGGTGTTCAAATGGTGACCCTTGGGTCAAATTTGGCCATGTCCAGGTCGTCACAGTTTTACATAGATTTATATAGTAAAAAAAATTAAAAAGTCTTCATCTCTGAAACTACAAGAGCCAGAGGTTTAATATTTTCTATTTACTATGAGCTTATGGTCTTTTACCAAGTTTATTCAAATGGTGACCCTAGGGTCACATTTGGCTTTGCCCCAGGGCTCACATGTTTTATATAGACTTATATAGGGAAAGTATAGGGAAACACTTCAAAAAAAATCTTCTCTGAAACCACAAGGCACACATCTCTCATATATTACACGTAGTCCTGGAGTCACATTTGGCCCTGATCCAGGGGTTACACTCTAGCACCTTCATTTTGTATTTGATCTTTACCAAACTTGCAAATTGGGACTACTTCGTGTCAAAACACTTGAAATTCAAAAGTGAGTTATGCGGTGTGTGCGCGTGAAAAGCTTCAGCTGCTGCTGCACTGGTGTAGTGTAGTCGAAAGAAGTTCCCAAATATATAATCCCTAACTTTTTTTGTGATAAAAGGCATTTTTGAGTATTTAAGGCCTGTTTTTCTGGCTGAAATGACTTTATTGACTTGTTTGTGATAGCTAAAACCATTTGCTTGGTTGTATGATGATTTTATTTATCAACTTGACAGTTTTGAAAGTGAAAGTAGAACACATTTAAGAGGTGCCGAATGAATGCAGTTTGTTCACGGTATCAACAAAGATCAGAATTTTATGTTCTTATATGCCACATGACCCCTACTATTCTCAGCAGTTTTCTAGAGAGGCAAGTCTCATGACTAAGAACATGTAAGTGAATCTTATAGTTTGAATTTCATTTTGAAAAATGTCTAACGAAAAAGCTTGGACAATATTGCATTGGACTCAATGGGATTTGATTTACTTCCGGTACACCTTTAATGTCACTTTATAAACGTGGCAGTTATATTGTTTTCAATAAATCAAATGTTGCTCAACTTTTTTAACTATAAAGTTGCTTTCATAAGCGCTTGAAAAAAGAGATATTTCTCAGGATTGATTCGCTTTTTTCCAGTGTTTATGCGGTTCGCAATGAGACCATTTTACTTTGATAAAATGATAAATGACCAAATGAATCCTCATAAATCGCTAAAAATCAAATCAATACATATCTATTGGCATGTTTGCAAGTGCTCGCATTATTCTGAGTATAGTTTACATGTTCAGTCTATATTTTGAGAAAGAACATCCACTTCATCATATCTGTTACTTAGCCATGACGTTAACTCAAGGTCACGTAACTGTAAATATATAAGAAACACAGCAGAAAGAGAAATGAAGAGAGGGTTGGGTGGGATTTATCTTATATCGAGTTTAAATGACCTTATAACCATTATTTTGAGAGCAAAACTGTTTACCTTACCGTTTTTAGAAGGACATCCAATGATCTCCCTTGAGTATATACTGAACATACTCTCACGCGTCGCCTCCCTTAAAATGAATATAATGAGGACCTGGAAGGGTATTTAATATTTACCAAGTGCATAAAGGTTTTAATCTTAAATGTTACATTGACCATATATATCTTGTTTTTTCTTACCTGTAAATGATATTTAAAACAAAGGCATAAAGAGAGATATTAAGAAGTTAATTAATAAAAATGTCATTAATTAAGTCTTTGCATACTGGCCCATTTATTGGTCCTCGGACTGTCACATTGGCCCGCGGCCTACGGCCTTGGGCCAATATGACAGTCCTTGGACCAATAACTGAGCCAATATGAAAACACTTAATTAATAACATCATATTATTACTTGTTGCTAGGTCCCAGAAACGGGTCCTTAATGTAATGTATGACCACAAGTGATAGATCTATTATTGTTATTACACTTTGCATAACTATGGTGGCATATTTCCACGAGATAGCTAGATAATTTGTCGTGCATTTTTCGCGATAATGTTACTTTTTCGCTTTAATTTTCAACAATTTTATCACGTTTAAAATTATGACGTTTTGGCGCTAAAGTGTGTCTGACGTCGTGGCGGTTCTATGTCCATCTGATTTAATTTTTACTTATTTGATTGAAGTGTTATATGAAAAAAACGATCTTAAACTCGTTCCTATTCCATATAAGATTTATGAAACTAGTTATGAATTATTTTTAATTTTAACTCGCCAAAAGACTCTTAAAATTAAAATAATTCATAACTCGTTTCATAAGTCTTATATGAAATGGGAACTCGTTTAAGATCCTCTATGAATCAGATACTTGTTATTAAATGTTACATTGACCATATATATCTTGGTTTTTCTTACCTGTAAATGATATTTAAAACATAGGAATAAAGAGAGATAATAAGAAGTTAATTATTAAAAATGTCATTAATTAAGTCTTTTCATATTGGCCCATTTATTGGTCATCGGACTGTCACATTGGCCCGCGGCCTATGGCCGTGGGCCAGTATGACAGTCCTTGGACCAATAACTTAGCCAATATGAAAACACTTAATTAATAACATCATATTATTACTTGTTGCTAGGTCCCGGAAACGGGTCCTTAATGTAATGTATAACCACAAGTGATAGATCTATTATTGTTATAACACTTTGCATAACTATGGTGGCATATTTTTGCCACGAGATAGCTAGACAATTTATCGTGCATTTTTCGCGATAATGTTACTTTTTCGCTTTAATTTTCAACAATGTAATCAAACAAAACTTGCTACGATACTGCCCACTTCTGTCATCACGTTAGCACAATAGTTAACGCGATAAGAATTATCTTAAACATTTGAAATTTTGTTTTCATGATAATTCTGACTAATTATCATGAAACATCACGTTACTATTTCGTAAATTTTGTGATATTTATATCGCGGCGGAATCTTTTTATCGTGAAAATTCAAGTCACGCGGCAGGTGAGATATCTATAAATAGACTTCTTGACATCCGTTTACATCGGATAATCTCGGTATTTTTCCGTCAGCAGGTTTCCTCGGCCACAGCAACAGCAAGTGAGCAAGCATGGTAAGTTATTAATTAATTAATTATTAAATACTCACGCAAACATTTCGCTGGTGATAAGTAAACATTCGCCCCTGTTGCAATTAGGAATGACACCCAAATATATTTTTGAAAAACGATAATATTCTTTATATAAAGAGATTGGTAAACAATTGAACGTAGAGGTTTTGACGGCAACAAAGTTCAAAACTCAAAAGATGTTTTCTAAAGAAAGCATAACTATAAAACGGAAGACCACACATATACTTTTATTTGGCATTAAGTGCGTTATGTGAGAGAGTTTTTCTTCAATTTAAGTTTACCCGGAGTCCTGCCTGTTGGGAGAAGTGGGGTATGGGTGGGTGGGTGGGTGGGGGGAGGTGTCACAAAATGTCACGGGTAGAGCGTACTGGTCGTACATAGCTCTTGGAAGTTATCGGTTACACCCAAATCTATTGTTCGAGTTGAAACAATTTCACAATATTCATGATCTATTCATGTAACACGTAAAAGCGTGCACATTTTAAGTGGCCGCCAGAGAGGCCGTGTCATAAGTTTAGTTTTGTGCTAATGCATGTAAACGTATAGGTATATTTTCCTTAAACGGCAAAATTGTATAAGGGGCCTCTCGTGTAGATTCAATACTGCAGATTTAGCCACGTTTGTCACGGACTGAACGGGGGAAATAATGATTTGGGCGTAATGTTTGCTATAAAACCCATTGTCTTCTAGCTCTCGCCGGGATGATCGATAGTACTTTGTTGGAACAGAGATTGGAAGGCAAAATTCATAGGCAACATGTGGTTAGTAGTTTTATTAAACTTTTATCGTACATTTGTATTCAGTGGCGGCGCCATCTTGTTTGGCGGTTAGCAGTGATGTTTCTCAAACATAACTTTAGACTAGCATATGATTTTGAAGTTACTTTATTAGATGTAATTATTGTAATTGATCATTAATTGTAAAACAATATTAATTTGATAACAGTGGATAATAGGTGCATTAGTTAACGTTGGCGTATAACTCAGTGATTGTAATACACGATTGTTAACATTAGTTAACAATGACATGAGTGACAAGAATAAATGTTCGACGCGTATGCATAGCGTTGTATAATGTGGTCATTAGTTGACATGCGTGCATGCATAACTCAGTGAGTGTAATATGTGAGTAATTTGATCATGTTTTTTATTACATGTATTAGGGGCATTGATTAACAGCGACGTACATAGCGTATACATGGCGTTGTAGAATATGTATACATTGCTACTCATCATTAGTACAGCTTACATATATTGATTGAATAATGATTTGTTTGGGTAATGATAATTATGCAAGATTGTTATGTTTGTCAACCGACATCTAAAACGTATGTATAATTACAGCCTAAGCCATCCAGGATATAAGCCATCCAGGGTTGGAAATAAGCCATCCAGGGTTGGAAATAAGCCATCCAGGATATAAGCCATCCAGGGTTGGAGTAAGCCATCTATGTTTGGATATCCAGGAGTGGAGCTAAGCTTCCACGGTTAACGTTTACGAGCGGTGGAGACGGTCCCCGTACCTGCGCAGCATGGCCAGGTTTTACTAACGACAACACCCGGGACACAAGGTTGGCCCGTTACCAGTCTTCACTGGAGGAATATCACTCACAATCTCAGTGGAGTTTAACTATCATTGCATCGCGTCATCAACCCTTACAGAAGGCATTTGATGACAATCATCCATTGAATTCGCGCATCATCATCTTCATGAGCTCTCGCGCATCACAGTTATCGCGCTAGATCAACATTGTTATAGCTATAACAACACTTTAGTGTCTTAGACATTCAGTATTTATAACAATACTAAGAACGTCTTAAACGTTCATGAGTACATTCTTTTCATAGTTCATTTGTGTATTCGTTTGTTTTTTTAGATAATTGTATATATATTAAACATATTTTAAAAGTTGCATTAAACTTATGTAAATGCAATCACCGTCATTGATTCCTTCCTGAGTTAGCCCAACCACTAAGGTCATCTTGTGACAGGAGGGTGTTGGAGAGTGATTGTATCATGTTTTGGTACGTATGTGATTCGAAGAGACTACCTATTCATTATTATATACTTGGCAACTTTTGAAAGTAATACCTATTCATATACTTCACCATGATCACCTACCTACCTGTATTGATTTACCTATTTAAAAACAGCCTTAACATATTAAAAATGGGGCTGGAGGAGGTGGTGCGGGGTGGTGCAGACGGGCCGGCCCCCAATGATGTTAAGAGGGGGGGGGGGGCGCCTCAAAAAGTATTTTTTATTTGATTGTCAAATATCTTTTTTAAAACGTTTATGTTCACTTTCATTATGATACATACAATTCAAATACAAATGTCATGTAAACCAGTTTTAAAGTGACAGTTCAACAAAACTACTTAAACAAGAACTACGACAAATGTTAATAATTATGTGTATCTATATATGCAATATGTATTGCAATCGGGTCTTGCATTATATTGCAACAGAGTTATAGCCCGTGCTTTATTGAAAAATGCCAAAGTCTGCGTTGTGGACAGTCTAGATAGCACCTTCATTTGATATTTGCCAAACTTTATCAGTTACTCTGTATTTATATCAATGAAAGCTGGAACAAGTTCGAAAACCAGCCAGCTCAGATTAGTAATACCAAAGTTATGGCCCTTGATTTATTTAAAAATGCCAAATTCTGCCTTGTGGACACGCTAGCACGTTCATTTATTTAATCGATCTTAACTAGACTTACACAAATACACAGTAGTTATATATCTATAAGATCTCAGAATGATTCTTAAACAAGCCAGATGTGATTGCTAAAAGCGGAGTTACCTGCCCTTGAATTAGCAAACATGCATATTTTTGTCTTGTGGGCACTCTAGCCCCACTATTTTTTATCTGATCTTATAAAAACAAACTTGCACAGCAATTATATATCCATAAGACATGGAACAAGTTCTTGAGGTTGCTCGTGATAAGCCCAACCTTTTGTTGCAAACGATTCAGGGTAGAAGTCAAGGTTTACAGAGGTCAGCTTATATTAGTTAGAAATACGCAAAACGCATTTTCACGAAGGATAAACCTGCATGTGTCCAATTATTACCATCAGCAGGGATCAATGAATTGAATACACATTATTTTATTTGATGTATTTCAAAATTTAAGCTCCTATGAAAGTGCATGTCAATGTTCAGTGCGGTGTTTGTTTTTAACATTGCAGATGAAGGTTTTATCAATGCTTTCATGTAAATAAACTATTGATGAAGGAATCGGCTGAATAACATTGCAACATTTGGATAATAACTTTGATTTTGAATGCAAATTTGTTTTGGCGTGAATCTAAGGCGCGATAACGTAACCAATATGGAAACCTGCGTTTTTTTCATTCGAGTAAAAAAGGATAAAAATATCGGACAGGGAAAGCAGCATTCAAGGCAACAGTCAACCACAAAACACCAAAACAAACACACAAACAGACAAACGAAAAGACAAAAGTAATAAAAAATGCAAACGACATCACAAACACAAAAGGGTTGACAATAGGGCTACCGCCTTGGAACGGTCAGTGGCAAAGTAGGCCACTGGGGGTTTAAACCGGTTCTAGGGTGCACCAAACCTCACACTTACCCTACTGTCATCCCATTAAAACAGGACAGTGTAAATAAAGAAATCCCCGCCATGATCTAATCTCTAACCAACAAGGCAGCATCAATAGGCAATATAAGTAAAACACAAATACGCTCGTGTAAATATAATACAAAAAAACAATAGCCTAGAAAGCCACAATGAAGGTACTCAATGACTTTGCAGAAGCCAGAGCAGTAAGAGAATAAACCATTGAGGGCAGGACAAGAAAGATCATGGACAAACATCAAACGCCACCGTCCCAATGGGCTTTAGGTAGGCGTCATCACAGGGTCCACAGCCTGTCCGGTCATCGTACAATTAAAGAGGAAAGCATAGTGGCGAACTGTAAAAGGGTCCACCACCAAGCATGCAGACTGTACGAGATATTGCGAATGCCTTGAACCAGTCAGATTCAATCGCCTGGATGATACTGAGGTCAATACCTTTAAATGTTTTACAAATTCAGTTAAAATACGACATCTAAGATGGGTCGCCATTACAATATGTGGTCAAAAGCTTAAAAAATCTTCTTCTCAACTACAAACACTGTACACATTTCGACAGATTTTGTTTAGAAATGATCGCCAACTTCTAGACTATAATTTTTTTACAAATGAAAGTCCTAGAGTAAAAAAAGCGGCTGTCCCAAAGTGTGTATATGCAGATTTTACATGTTCTACACATATAGACTTGTATAGGGAAAATCTTCTTCTCTGAAATCACAAGGCATAGAGCTCCCTTATATTGTATGCAGTTATGATTATCGTATGGTCCTCTACCATGTTTATTCACATGATCGCCTCGGAGTCAAATCTGGACCCGCACCGGGGGTCATAGTTTTACATAGAGTCATACTGGGCACGCGTTGAAATATCGTCCTCTTCGAAACCGCTTAGTCAGTTTTGACCAAACTTCACATGCATGATTATTAGGTCAATGGTTTTCAATTTTGTTAAAATTGGGGCGCATTGGGTTGGGTTGGGCCGGCGAGAGTGGAGTTGGGGTGAGGGTCAACTTCAGAATAAGATATTGGAACGAAACTTGCTGTGTAGGTAACTCATATGAAAGGAAGCCTGGGATTGCATTTGAGGTGACTGGGGTCAGAGGGCAAAGAATAGTTGTATTTGACCTGGCTAGGTCTCAAGTGGAGCACATAAACTACGAGATCATCGAGACGCTAAAGAATGGGGTGTTCTATAACACAAAACATGACAGCGAACAGAAGATATACAAGATACAGCATATGATTGTTTATTCAAATATTTACCCAGATGTCCTGAAGTTCAGTAAGGATAGGGTGAAAATACATGTATTGAGATAGATAATAAAGGTTACAACAAAAAAAACTTATTTCTTTAGAAGAGTATTCAAAATTGTCAGAGGATATGTAGAACCTATAAAATACAATTCCTGTGTTGATGAAGCGAGTTATAACTAAACGCTAGCCCCCTTCGGGGTCTGATAAGGGGTTTTCTAAGTCAGTAACCCTCTGAAGGAAGATAATAGAGAAACCCTAACCCTAAGGCAAATCCTATGGTAACACGGTTGCTGGAACTACTTACTAAAAAAAAAGTATCATGATAACCCCAAAGTATCATGATAACCCCAAAGTATCTTGATAATCCCAAATTTCGTGATAACAAATAAATATCGCGATAGTGAAAGTAGTTCCGTCCATATGAGTTACCTACAGCAAGTTTCGTTCCAATTTCTCATTCTGAAGTTGACCCCCACCCCAACTCCACTCTCGCCCGCCCAACCCAACCCAATGCGCCCCAATTTTAACAAATTTGAAAAACATTGATCTAATAATCATGCATGTGAAGTTTGGTCAAAACTGACCAAGTGGTTTCAAAAAGGACGATTTTTTAATGCGTGCTCAGTATGATTCTATGTAAAACTATGAACCCCGGTGGGGGTCCAGATTTGACTCCGTTTGACTTTCATTTGTAAAAAAAATATAGTCTAGAAGTTGGTGATCATTTCTAAACAAAATCTGTCGAATGTGTACAGTGTTTGTAGTTGAGAAGAAGATTTTTTTAAGCTTTTGACCACATATTGTAATGGCGACCCATCTTAGATGTCGCATTTTAACTGAATTTGTAAAACATTTAAAGGTATTGACCTCAGTATCTTCCAGGCGATTGAATCTGACTGGTTCAAGGCATTCGCAACATCTCGTACAGTCTTCTTCGCAGCATTACTCGAATGAAAAAAACGCAGATTTCCATATTGGTTACGTTATTGCGCCTTAGATTCACGCCAAACAAATTTGCATTCAAAATCAAAGTTATCATCCAAATGTTGCAATGTTATTCAGCCGATTGCTTCATCAATAGTTTATTTACATGAAAGCAGTGATAAAACCTTCATCTGCAATGTAAAAAACAAACACCGCACTGAACATTCACATGCACTTTCATAGGAGCTTAAATTTTGAAATACATAAAATAAAATAATGTGTATTCAATTCATTGATCCCTGCTGATGGGGATAATTGTACACATGCAGGTTTTTCCTTCGTGAAAATGCGTTTTGCGTATTTCTAACTAATATAAGCTGACCTCTGTAAACCTTGACTTCTACCCTGAATCGTTTGCAACAAATGGTGGGGCTTATAACGAGCAACCTCAAGAACTTGTTCCATGTCTTATGGATATATAATTGCTGTGCAAGTTTGGTTTAATAAGATCAGATAAAAAATGGAGGGGCTAGAGTACCCACGAGGCAAAAATATGCATTTTCGCTAATTCAAGGGCAGGTAACTCCGCTACTAGCTAATAAAATCTGGCTTGTTTAAGAATCATTCTGAGATCTTATAGATATATAACTACTGTGTACTGTGAAAGTCTAGTTAAGATCGATTAAATTAACGTGCTAGCGTTTCCACAAGGCAGAATTTGGTGTTACTAATCTGAGCTGGCTGGTTTTCGAACTTGTTCCAGCTTTCATTGATATAAAGACACAGTGACTGATAAAGTTTGGCAAATATCAAATGAAGGTGCTATCTAGACTGTCCACAACGCAGACTTTGATATTTTTCAATAAAGCAAGGGCTATAATTCTGGTGAAATATATTGCAAGACCCGATTGCAATACATACTGCATATATAGATACACATAATGATGAACATTTGTCGTAGTTCTTGTTTAAGTAGTTTTGTTGAACTGTGACTTTAAAACTGGTTTACATGACATTTGTATTTGAATTGTATGTAACATAATGAAACTGAACATAAACATTTTAAAAAAGATATTGACAATCAAAGAAAAAGTACTTTTTGAGGCCCCCCTCACTCTTAACATCATTGGGGGCCGGCCCGTCTGCACCATCCCCCCCCCCACCCCCACCACCCTCCACCCCCATTTTTAATATGTTAAGGCTGTTTTTAAATAGGTAAATCAATACATGTAGGTAGGTGATCATGGTGAAGTATATGAATAGGTATTACTTTCTCCAGTTTCCAAGTATATGATAATGAATAGGTAGTCTCTTCGAATCACATACGTACAAAAACATGATACACTCACTCTCCAACACCCCTCCCCCTACCCACCCACCCACCCATACCCCACTTCTCCCAACAGGCAGGACTCCGGGTAAACTTAAATTGAAGAAAAACTCTCTCACATAACGCACTTAATGCCAAATAAAAGTATATGTGTGGTCTTCCGTTTTATAGTTATGCTTTCTTTAGAAAACATCTTTTGAGTTTTGAACTTTGCTGTCAAAACTTCTACGTTCAATTTTTTACCAATCTCTTAATATAACGAATATTATCGTTTTTCAAAAATATATTTGGGTGTCATTCCTAACTGCAACAGGGGCGAATGTTTACTTATCACAAGCGAAATGTTTGCGTTAGTATTTAATAATTAATAAATTAATTATAACTTACCATGCTTGCTCACTTGCTGTTGCTGTGGCCGACAAAACCTGCTGACGAAAAATACCGAGGTTATCCGATGTAAACGGATGTCTAGATGTCTATTTATAGATATCTAACCTGCCGCGTGACTTGAATTTTCACGATAAAAAGATTCTGCCGCGATATAAATATCACAAAATTTACGAGATAGTTACGTGATGTTTCATGATAGTTAGTCAGAATTATCACAAAAACAAAATTTCAAATGTTTAAGATAATTCTTATCCCGTTAACTATTGTGCTAACGTGATGACAGAAGTGGGCAGTATCGCAGCAAGTTTTGTTTGATAAAATTGTTGAAAATTAAAGCGAAATATAACATTATCGCGAAAAATGCACGATAAATTATCTAGCTATCTCGTGGCAGAAATATGCCACCATAGTTATGCAAAGTGTAATAACAATAATAGATCTATCACTTGTGGTCATACATTACATTAAGGACCCGTTTCTGGGACCTAGCAACAAGTAATAATATGATGTTATTAATTAAGTGTTTTCATATTGGCTCAGTTATTGGTCCAAGGACTGTCAAATTGGCCCTAGGCATTCCGAGGACCAATAAATGGGCCAATATGAAAACACTTAATTAATGACATTTTTTAATTAACTTCTTAATATCTCTCTTTATTCCTATGTTTTAAATATCATTTACAGGTTAGAAAAAACAAGATCTATATGGTCAATGTAACATTTAATTACAAGTATCTTATTCATAGAGGATCTTAATAAGTTTCCATTTCATATAAGATTGATGAAACGAGTTATGAATTATTTTAATTTTAAGAGTCTTTTGGCGAGTTAAAATTAAAAATAATTCATAACGAGTTTCATAAATCTTATGCGGAATGGGAACGAGTATAAGATCCTTTTTATCATATAACACTGCAATCAAATTAGTAAAATTTAATTCAGATGGACATAGAACCGCCACGACGTCAGACACACTTTAGCGCCAAAATGTCATAAAATATGTGACGTCGTTACGTCGCGTCTCATAGACCGTGAGCCATACACGTTTTTGTTACCATTTCAAGGGACAAATTATTACTAGTACCATGTTATTGAGTACCTTGTAGAGTAACAAAAAATCCATGATAGCAGTGTGAACAGGTTAGCTGATTCCTGTTATTAGAGTTATCTCCCCTTTTTAAGCAAAACTCTTGTTTCTTTAAAAAATCGTTTTCGCTGAAAACTAGAAGAGCTACAGGTCTAATATTGTTCATGTATTATACATTTAGGGTCCTCTACCAAGTATTTATAAAATGGTGACCCCAGTGTCAAATATGGCCTAGCCCCGGGGGTAACATTTTTTCATACAGTTAGATAGGAAATCTTTAAAAATAAATAATTTTCTCTAAAACTGTAAGAGCTAAAGGTCCCATATTATGCATGAAGCATAAGCTTATGGTCCACTAGCAAGTTTGTTAAAATGTTGACCCTGGGATCATATCTGGCTCCGTCCCAGGGGTCATATATTTACAAAGAGTCATATAGAAACATCTTTAAAATCTCTTTAAAAAAAAAGGTCTACTATTTTGCATATTGTACAAGCTTATGGTTCTCTACCACTTTTCTTCAAATCGTGACTCTGTGTCCAACTATGGCCCGGTTCTGGGGTTAAAGTTTTACAAAGAGTTATATAGGAACGTCCATACAAATATTATTTTTTTGATACTACACGAGCTAGAGGTCTAATACGATGCTTGAGCATAAGAGTATCGATCTCTAACAATTTATTTTGTTCAAATGGTGATCTTATGGTCAAATTTCGCCCGGTCCCGGGGGTCACATATTTACATAGAGTTATGTAGGAACGTCTATAAACATCTTCTCTGAAACTACAAGAGCTAGAGGTGTAATAAGCTACATGTAGCTTAAGATTATTGTCCTGTACCAAATAATTTAAATGGTGTCCCTTGAATCAAGCCTGGAATCAAATTTGGCCCTGTCCCGGGGGTCACACTATAACATTGAATTATTTAGGAAGACA